>BGPR01021836.1:0-26008 GCA_013235015.1 Araneus ventricosus
ATATATATATATATATATATATATATATATATATATATATATATATAAAGAAACTTTTAATTTGAATAATTTATAAACCAACAAATCTTATTTGATTATATTTAGATTAAAAGCATATCAAAAGCAAGACCATCAATTACCTTAGTAAGCAAATATCTTCCAAAGGAAAATAAAGACATGAATCCAAATAAAGTAACAAAAAATGCATAACAAAGAGCAATAAAGAATGAATGCATCCTAATGTATCCATTTGATTGAACCTAAAATGAACACAAAAAACAAATGATTATTCAACTATTTCACAGAAAATAAATGTTTTACAGCATATATCAAAATTCATATTGACAATGAAGGAAAAATATAATAAGTATAAAGTATGATAGTGTTAATAAAAATTTAAAAAAAAAAACATATATGATTTTTTCCATAACGAAAACAAAATAGTGAAATTTCATATAAATCGAAGCTTCAGTTAACTTAGTTGATTTAGCTTAGTCAATTCAAAACTTTCAAAAAACAATGGAGGAAACTGTGTGTGTCAGTGTCAAAATAATTTTGAAAATCACTGTTTAAAAACACTTGATCATCAAGGCCAGAAACAAGAAAGCAACATAATCTTCCAAAAGAAATTATGTTTCTCAGAAGTAGCGATTAAAAATCTAAGTGTGAAATAAAAACTGAAAAAAAATGTAGTTTTTATATTTTAAATGTATAATTAAAAGGTTTTATTCAAACCATAAGAAAGGGAATGGAGTGTCTTATGGTGTGTCAATTTTCAAATGTTTCATACAACTTGGTTTTGGAATCTTTTACTGAATCAATGTGTTGGGCACAACAATGATGTGTACATTGAAATGCTCTTAACATTGCAAAAGAAAAAAAAGAATATTTGCAAAAAAAGGTTATTTCTTTGTTTGTTCTCTTTTAATAATTTTGTTAAAGGGTAAAGACACTTTTTAGACATCCGGTGTGTATGAAATTCATCAAAGAGTTTAGAAATCTAGTTAGATCATGTTTAAAAAGTGCTATTTAATACAATTGACAAAAAGGGGTTAATGACACTGCTCAAAATGTTGCTTTGAAAAGTAACCGCACACACAAAATACAACAGAGGGCGATTTCGGAACATGGAAGAAAAATGAATTAGTACTGAATATACAACATAGGGGTGGAAATTTAAAAAATCCTTTAAAAACACACCTAAATCAGATGTTAGTAGAAAAATTAGAAACAGAAGGACATTTCTAGAGGTTTTATTTTATCATCAGTTGAGAAAATACTCTGAAAGTAGAGCATTAGTGATAGAAATTCACTTCCTCCAGAAAGATATTTTTAATCATATAATGACTATATATACAATAAAGAAGTAAAACTAAAAAAGAGATTAAAATCCAAGTATATACATACAGGTCTGTCATTTAAATATTCATAGCGGAACTTTTGACTTCTTTTTAGAACACGTTCATCAGGTCCAAGAAACCAATAACACCAACCTTTCATTTCACCACTATAAAACAAAGGTAGAAATCTAAAAGAATAAAAATTATTTCACGTAAATGAAATACAGCAATTTAAATAAACTTAACGCATAGAAAACAGATCAAGTTTCAAAAGATTTTTTTATATAATAGAAAAATTAATATACCATTTCCAATCCATGCAATATATGTAAATTTAAAATAATGTGCTAGATCACAGATATTTAATTTGTGAATTAAGCTTTACTGCCAGTGTTACAAGCAAAGCTAGTTTTATAAAAATATCTAAATAATTATTAATTAATTTTAAATGTCTAAGGATATCTTTTCTTTAAACCCAGCAACAGTCCAAACAGAATTTGTCATGTTGAGCATCAAGACAGATGATTTACCTTTATTAGTACATTTTCTTTTAAAAAAGTAGGTATGGTATCCTTTTGATTTACTGGGAAAAAGTGTTTCATGCACATTAAAAGATAATTTTTCATATCTAAAAGTTATTAGATCAAAACAATTAGCGTCTTGAAAAGTTTAACCATGTCGGGCACTTTTAAATTATTAAAATTATATTCTTTAGCTTCATTTTTCAGTTTTTCAATAGCCAGTATGCAACTCAAGTATTGATGAAAACAAAGATTCACACACATCTGGTAATGTGAATTTTAAGATGCATAAAAAAATAAAAAATCTGTTTATTGACACTTGATTGTCCTTTCAAGGGGAAAAACAAAACAAAACAAACCACAGTACACATACTTATTCGTAACTAGGCAAAAACAGCACATGCATTTATTGATTCATGGTATTGTAATCTAGAATAACATAATATCTAAACAAAGTTTGATGTCTTAAACTAGTAATTTAATATTGAAAAAATTTCTCAATTTGCGGTGAAAACAAGATTTTAGATTCATGGCATTTTCTCAAATCACAAAAAAATTCTCCAAATTTAAATTTACCAAATATTCATAATCTGAAAAAGCAATAATCATTTACTCATTAATTTCAGCATTTATGTTTTATAAGGCACATAAGAAAATTTTTGGTAGGAATTTTGAGGACACCTGAATATGAACCGAAAATTAATTATAGTAAAAAAATTGCAAAATAAGCAACTAAGTAATAAATTTTATTCAGCATAATTTTCTGTAACTTATTTCGTAAAAGAACAATTAAATTTATTTTATGTTATTTGATACCAAAAATGTGAATGATTTTCAAAATATTTCAACAAATATAAGTGTGAATGAAAACATTTTCCAAAAACCAGGTTTTTAGTTTTAGTCCAGTAAATATTTCTTCAATACCTTAATCAAGATCATTGGAGTAACAATACAGAAATTATTTGAAATATTAAAAACATCCTAGCACTATCTGAAAACCAATAGAGAACATTTTCTGAAAAAAAGTTTTTAAAAAAGCAATGGGGGTCGCCGGGCGCCATTTTAGAAAATCCTTATGACAGCAGAGAAATGACGCATACCTTCAATTCAAAGTAAAAAAAAAACATTTAAAATAATACAGATTTAGTAATAACTCTTCATTTAAAAATAAAAAAATAATAATATCTATCTTTAAAAACAAAAATAATATTATTGCATTAGAAATTTCTTTTAATTAAAATGAAATACTAAACCATACCCTCTGGATAAAGGATAATTGCTTTGGACCAAATCTTTTTTGAAGACTTCCTTCTTAAGAGCATCATCAAACTCTTTGCCTCTAAACAAATCTCCAACTGAATGAACAGCTGACACGAATGTTCCAATATTTGTGCTTCTTCCCTGAAATTATGAAAAAGGAAATAATTTTACATGTTTACATGAGAAAAGAACATTAACAAAAACATATATCAACATATATATCATATAAATTGAACCTTTTCTTTACAGACAGTTACTAATAGTGTAACAGAAAATTATCAAGATCCGATTCTCACATTCAACTAAACTGTATCTCCTCTAATGATTTGGCTGATCATTTTACTTTCTTCTCCTATTATAATATTACTAATGAGGTAAAACAAGAAGAGTATCTCCTGAAGCAGTGGCGAATCCAGGGGGGATATTGGGCTGCCGCCCCCCCCCCCCCCCAACGACAGAGATAAGCCAGAAATCTTGATTTTATTTAAAATCACTACAATTATTTGTTCTTAATTTTCCTTTTTAAAAAAAATTATAATAAAAACATGACAACATTGCTTTCTGGCTTGACAGGCTCGAAAAGTTTCCTACTTTTCTAGTTATTCCAGTTGTACTTGTAGCGTTGATGCGGTCAAAGACATTTTTCAGCTAGTTATTTCATTAAATTTGTTATTAAATAATCGAAAGTATTGCGTTTTTTATTATTCTTATTGTCAGGTGCATAAAGTCTGTAAAGTTAAAGTGCTTTGGTTTACATAAGCCATGAGGTTTGAGCTTCGTCATGATGATACAATATTTTTATGACCTCGGCGCCCCCAGACCCTGGATTCACCACTGGCCTGAAGCAATTGTGGGAGACCATAGATCTTATCTTTCAGCTACTTGAAAAAGATGGGAAAATAATTTCTGGTTTCTTCATCAAAATCTCTCCATTTCCAGGATGTTTGAGTTTTCTTCTAACCCATAAAACAAAGGTTAATGATAGACTATTTTTTCATATAGAAAGTATTTCCAAATTTTAAACAGCATAAAATTCCACCATTTAATGAAGAAAGTATTCAAAATAATTTTACTAAACAACAGTTTTTTCTTTTTATTTTATGAATAAAAAATAATAAAACTAAAAAAAAAAGTAGGTTGTATTTGAAGCTTACACAAATTTGCTCTCTTTATTACAAAACTAATGTGTTATGTAGTTCTTCTCACTTTTAAAATTAAACACCACTAAATTTAAATTGCTTGCATAGTAAAAAATACATATATATACCTTAACATTAAAATAAACAATTTTATATTGAGTTAATATATCCAATATTTTAAATCAGAAATGAGGGAGTCCTGTTAAAAGATCATAGTTAAAGACAAAAATCAAATCATAGTTTCATACAGATTCTAACAAAATGTAGCATCTCAAGTACTATTTTTATGTTCAACTGACTTTTAACATGAAATTATTGATGATAATGCAATTTATGGAAATCAGAAACTAATAGAATATAGGGTTAATTATATACTCTTGTTTGTGAGCGTTTTAATTGTTTCTAAAGATTCTTCAATACAAAATTACATTGTCTTATTCCAACAGAAGTACAGAACTGCTAAAAAGTACAAATTGAAAGACACTAATGAATTTCTATTTAAGAAATAGCATATATAGTCTGCAAGAGATTCAAAATAATTTTTTTATTTTTTATCAATTATTCCTCAAGTTTTTATCTTAGCATCAAAGAAATTAATTTTTATCCTTTTAGCATATGGAAAATAATTCATTTATGCACTATAGAGATCACATTAAAACATGAATTTAAAAAAAATGTTGTGTTTTGTACATCCTTTTTATAGAAAGAAAATGGATAGATAAAACAAAAAAACACTTACACTAGGACCTTGTCCTATTTCGACAAAGTACTCAACAGAATTTAAGTCTCCTATGGAAAGTAATTTATATTAGAATTTCATATATACCAAAAATTATAACAAATTCTTTCAATAAACATATTTTAAAGAAGCTGGGCATTTTATTAGCATACATGACAAGTACAAAAAGTAAACTCAAATTGATTTTATATAAGGCATTCTTTATTACATAATATGAATCTTGCATCTTTAATTGCAAGCATAATGGGTTTATGTGGAGTTTACGGTACACACTTACTTTGTTCCTCTTAGGATCGCCAACTCTTTGCCGCCAAGAACGCCGATGAGAGAACATTTGTTTTGGACGCATCTAGATGCTTTTAACGAGTGACAAGCTCTCATACGCACAAATTTATCTTTTCATCTGTGTTTTGCTCATCAGGTTACATTGTGCCACATTTCGATTGGACTGTTTTGTTCAACTCTTCGATGCAATTGGTCGATAAATTCCAATTTGAATAAAACTTGATTAGGAATTCTTCAGAATGAATATCAGTTCAGTGCCATGTATGCTATTTTGTGTGTTTCGTTTCTCAAAGAATAAGTGAAGCTACAATTATTCCGCTATGCTGAAAGCGAAGCCGCTGATATTTTTTAAGTTAAAAAATTTGCCCGGTACATGCTTGAAATGCCGCAGGCATTGCATGCGGAAATTCCAGTTTTCATGATTTTTTAAAAAACCTAGATTCCTAACATTCAATGAAAAAGTGAAGCAACTAGTTTCCTGCTTTGCTGAAAGTGAAGCCGCTGATGTTTTTTTAAGTTAAAAAAATTTACCCGGTACACACTTTAAATGCCACAGGCATTGCATGCTCAACCTCTCCTTTTCAGGTGATGCATGAGCAAGAGAGCAATAAAAAGCGCACTGCACATCCAAAACAGTATTTGGCTACGGCACATGAAATTGCGCCAAGAAAAATTGGCAAGAAACAGGTAGGTACCTTAAACTCCATATTTACCACATAATGTTCAAAAATATTCTACAAATATTTTGCATCCAAACTAAAAATTAATTGCAATATAATAAAAATGATATACCATAATATTAAACATTCTATGAACTATGTTTTTTTGTAAATCTGAGTGATGGTAAATAAAATTTCTATATATTCCTTATTTAAAAAAATGTACTCTTTGAAACAGGTAAAAATCAGTATTATTTTTAAGACAAATTTCTATTCGACACAAAAATTTCAAACTACATAAATATTTAATGTATAAATTATTTTATTCTAAGTTCGAAATAAATCTTAAAAGTAAAAATTTTACTCACCAGGGAATTTTTTCTTTAAGAATGAAATTCCACAATCAGCTGGTATACTATCAAATCCACAAGCTTCCACAATATAAACACCTTTCTCTCTGGCTGCATTGAAATAATTTGCCTGAATGCTTTCCAAGAACTAAAAAGTAGGAGAGGGGGAAATGCAATAATTTTATAAAATTCATTTCAAAATGGTGAATTAATTTAAATAAAGCAAGTACTTGAATTTGAAATAAATTACTAAATTAAGAGTTAAATATAACAACATGTACTGATTCAGAGAGAAAAAAATTAACTCCAACATTATAATTTCATTCAGTTCCTTATTATTATTATGCTAAATATTTTTAGTGCATCATGTATATGCATTTAAAAAGTTGTCTTCATTTCATTTCCTAAAAGCTTACATACATATAAAATAATTCTGTCACATACTTGAATTTTTGTTATTCTTAGCTATCTTTCTATTCTTTTCAAACAATACTAATCTTTCAAAGACAAAATAGTACAAAATATGCAGTCATTTTTAACAATTCATTTTGACTATATAAAACATTCAAACAATCAATTTATTTCTAAAAATGTGTTAACAAATTTTCTGAAAACAATATAATCTTTCTTTTCTGATATACAGTCGTTTTATGTAATCTTGGGGGTGCTGTAACTTTTAAACAATCCTTCACTGTGTAGTTAATTTTATATTTAATCAATAAAATTAAAACATTTGTTCTGTCCTAATAGGTAAGTATTTTAAAAAATTTATTTTAATAAAAAATTAAAACTCAAAATTTGTTTTCCATTTCCTTTTCCGATATTCCTTACTACATTTATAAAGATTCACACAGGTGTGGCTGAACAATAAAATGACAAAATAAAATAATATTCTTATCAATTAAAAAGAAAAAAATGTTTTAGTATAACTTAATATGAAAATAAGAATAAGCAAATACTATTCATTAGCATCATTAAAAATTACTTAAAAATAAAATCCATTCTTCTTGTTTTCTTTCCAGCAAAAAGATTAAAAACATGGACCTTGATGCTTGTATGATGATTAAAAAAAGTTTAATCCTTTGAAATCAAAACAACTAAATACAACCTATCCTGATTCATATTGTGCAGCAGAAAATATTTTATTATTTTGTTAATGTTAAAAAATAGACTTCAAGTTCTGATGTGGTATGCAGTAAAGGGAATTGCCAAGATGAAAAAAGAAAAAAGTAATTTATTCTATCACATCTAGCTAAAGGTGCACCATGATATTTTAAAATGGAAATACACTGACCAATATTCTTTCAGAAATTCTCATTGAAAAAAGATGGTACAGAATATTGTGGGTAGCGAAAATTTTGAAAACATTTGTATTACGGAAAATTTCTCATCAGCATTTATAACTAAAAATTATCAAAAAAATCCTTTGGATTGCAAGAAACTTGGAATTTAATTAGTATAAAAACTTTTTCAATTAAATTTATATTTCCAATTAATTATTCTTCATTTTCTTACTTATTTTCAAATTTTGGCTCATGAAAAAACTTTCAGCAGTGGAAAAACATTTGAAACTCCGCTCCCAGCTTATCTGATGCTGTGGATTGCACAGTTCCCCTTCAGCTTAAAAACGTGGTAGGAGAAAGAAGGGGAAAGCTTGTGCTTGTTAACTACACGTAATCACAGGTGGAATTCGGAACTGCAAAGCTAGACAGTTCTAGTTACTTGTAGTTACTTTTTCATCTGTGCATAATCTTTGGGTAGTGAAAAAATAAGATAGAAAGCTTAGTTTTCCGCCTCAGTTTTTACTAAGAAGACTTACTTTAAGATTGAAATCGTTTAATGAAAAATTTGGTTAGATTGTTGATAGATTTAAGCATTAAAATGAGAAATAACAAAAATTCATTAAATTTACACAACGGAAAAAAGTTGGGGGTGCTGCAGACCGCAGTCCCTATGCACGAGCTACCACTGCTGATATAATCTGAATCAACAACACAGCTATAATATTTTATTAAGTTTTAAAATGACTGTCATTACACTCAATGAAGAGATATGAAAAGAACAATGGTCTTAAACAATGTATATAATGTAATAACCAACGGAATATTTTTAAAAATATCTTAAATAAAGTAATATTAAAAGAAAAGTATTCTCTCTGCATAAATATTTCCAAGATAAGGAACTAAGGAAGAATCTGTTAAAATTTTTTAAACTTTGATTATATGAAAGATTTTTTTCAACTTTGAAATATTTAATATTGTAAGAGAAGATCTAATAAATGAACTGAAAACAACAGCAACACTACTTTTGAAAATAGATAAACCAATTACCATGATTTTTCATTTATTTACCGACTTTCATTACCTTCACAACAATATTGAAATATTCACTAAATTGCTTTAAAGTCCGAGAAGTCTCATCTTCAAACTGCCCATTGGAATTTGCATATTCAGCATCACTGGATAATTAATCATTTAATGAAAATGAATTTTAAAAAATAATAATAGTACTAAATTTCTATTCAGCTTCTGTTATATACAAACAAAACCAAAAACAAACCAAAAAATCCATTGATATCTTTTGTACCTTTTTTTACAAACAATTGGCATACATTTATTCTCTATAAAAATGAAGTATATTAAAAGATAACTTAAACAAAATTAACCTGAAATTCTCCACTGATATCCACATGGTGAGTTCCATTTTCTATGCATGCTTTAACTACAACTTCACCATAAAACTTGTACTGTAAACAAATACAAATTAAATATATTATTAGTTTCATCTTCCATGCTAATCTCAAAGTAATAATAAACAAGGAAGAACAACAAATTTTGGGACTTTTCCATTAGCATGATCCCAGATAAATAAAAATCCTCATCGACAAGCCAGGAGGCAAAGGTAGATTCCTTTAATCTGGAGATATAATGAAAAGAACATTTCACCCTCTATTTTCATAAGGATTAGAGCTGAAAGAATGAAAGAGGATGGCAGAGACTACAAATGACAAGAACTTTCCAAGGGGTAACATGCATGGGTTGAAAGGTACTTTAAGTTAGGGTGAGAAGAGAAGAAGGGAATGAAAATCACTTTTCATTTTATAACTTCTAAGCAATTGCAGCTATGAAAAAAAGTCTAAATACAAAAATTGTTCGTTATGAAAAGGCAATAATTCATCTAATTTAAATTTTCTTTCTATCTTCAATTGTTAAGGAACTGTGGGGAAATCAAAATTTCAACCCTCCACCATTTCCAACCCCTTGAGCTGGATAGCCCATCTAAGAAATGGGTCGAGATTTTCACTATCCTTACAAAATATCTCACACTGATTAAAATCAAATAAAAAATTACTGCAGCTTTCATGTTCACAAGATAACATGGGGAAAGCATTAAAACTATATATATATATATATATAAACTTTCAAACAAAGCGTGGTTTTGGGTTCTAGGAGTCATAATCGGTGAAGATCTATAAAAATGTTCTGGAAGTCGTGTCATGAGAACCATTGCAATAAGTAGACATCCTATAAGGAATCTGCCTAACTTGCCAAATCTTAGTCATAACTCTCATCAACAAATGTAACAATGAATTGTTAGTATTAACAAAATAACGCCAACATTAATGTTCAGTGATAATTGGGGCCTTGCAAATGGAAAAGTATCAAATTTTGTTACACTAGGATGTATTCTGTGAAATTTGTATTGTAATTTGGACATGCAATACATAACCATTTTTTTTTTGTTCCAAATAAGGCATATTTTGCATTTAGTACATGCAACAGATTATACAGTACATATAATAATGCAATGCAATAGATATACATTAATTTGTTTAATGTATATCTGTTATATTGTATTTTAGGAATTCTAAATAATAAGTAATTAATTATTTTATTATTAAAATAAACTATTAACTTAGAGATATTAGAAAAAATGTATGTGCAGTAGTGTTTTAGCAATTACTACTTCCGAAAATAGTAAGGGAGAGGATCTCAAAATTTCAACTTTTATCTTTAAAGAAAAAAGACATCCAACATAAGAAATATTATGTGTCAAAAAATTCGTAATGCAAACAGCTGAGGCATTTTTGTCAAATCTGAACAACTGAAAAAATAAATTTAAATAACTCCAAAAGGGAAAAATTTATCCATCACAAGTTAAATAAAAATAAAAGTTTCTGTGCTTTAATTACATTTTTAAAACAAAGAGTGAAAATTTATATAATTACTTAATTATATTTATATAAGTAATTCTTAAATTTTACAAATTAAATTACCGGTCCAACAACATTCAATATGAGTCGTGCTCTCTTGCACATATCAGATATAGATGAAGCATCATTAACATCAGCTTTAATGATTGTTGTCTTACTGATGTCAATTTCTGAAAAAAAAAGCATGTAAATATTATCAAAAAATATTTTAATTATCATTCTAAAGATAGGAGTATAAATACATAATTTTTTTTAAAAAAATTAATTTATTCCACCATAGATACACTGAATGTGTATTTTAAGATAATAATTTTTAAAAGTTATATTTAATTTAATGCAATCAAATTTGAATTTTACCACAAATAATTACACCATACACAGTAAAGAAAATTTCAATAAATTACAATGTAACATTTACTGACAAAAATACAAAGAACTCTGAATTTGCTGAAAGAGTTAATAACTAGGTAAAACTCAATGTATAACAATTTAAATAACTGTATTAAAAATTATATGCATAGTGAAAAAGCATTTAATAATATTATGAATAAAATAGTTGACTATTTAGTAGATTGCTAAAATGTGTTTCCAATCAGCAACTTATAACTGTAAAAAATTTAACATCAAACAGTCTATATCTGTTTATATGCTAATAATAAATAATATAAGTAAATAGAGGAGATCTTAATTTTTACTTTATTCATAAAAAAATATTTTACTTATATGTACAATTGTCCCGGGGCGCCCCATCGTGAAATTGGTGAAAAATATTTTTTAAATGAATATCACATTCTCATAGAAAGAATAACGAATATTACACTTTAAGCAATACAGAATGATAATTATTAATTCATTTTTATGAGTTCAGTTTCTAAAAATTGAATAAATACAAATCATTAATGATCAGTTAATAATTGACTGATATCAATTTATCATTTCACCAAATTGAATGTTAATAACATTCTCAATTTACTTATTTAATTATGAACCAAATTGTACTTATTATGCCATGAAAAACAAGCAAGATAATTCTGATGGCCAGATAATGATAATTCTGATAATAAAAGTTCTCATGACAATTTTGAAATGAACTATTTTGGAATGACTTCTTTCATTTTTGCAATTAAGAATTTAATGAAAATTCTTTTGTTGGGGGGAAGGGGAGTAATTGAAGTAACACATGGCTATCAATTCTTTTAATTCAGAGAAAATTACTTTGAAATAAATTATAGGCAATTTCATGTAGTAGTCATTTCTATTAATATTGAAAATTATAGACAGAGAAAATAGAATATGTAGAATTAATGCAAATTTAATCAGGGCAATTTAAGTATTAAAAATAAACACTGAAAAATTCTCGTCATATGCAATATTCAGTATGGATTATTATTAAATATATTATTATCAGAAGCATGAAAAAGAATATATGGAAATTCAATCAAAATCATTTTTGTATGCAGGATGAAAGTAAATTATTAATTAAGCATATTATCAATGGAAACATGCAAAAGAATACCCAAAATTCAACTAAAATATCTTTTGTAAGAAGGCTAATAGTAAATTTCAATGTTAAAAGCAAACTTGTGTTACACTAACACACACAAAAAGGTTTATTTTTTATTTTCATACAAACTAAACACACAAATATAAATGTTACCTAAATACGAATAATAAAGTATGGGGATGATGGGAAAAAAAGTCTCGTAAATAATATGATGTAGTAAAGTAACAGAAAGTTTACCATTTCTTCTATCACTAAAAGTGATGAATAATGGAAATAATTTCCGGAAATGTGAATGGCATATATTTATCATAATATATAGAACACAAATATAATATTCATAAAACACTGATTAAATTTTCTCACCATCATATAGGTACTCTTGAACAATGTTCAAAGATTCTTTCAATTTCTCCACATTTCGACCGGCAACAGCCCATTTTATATTTGTTGATTTAGTACTATGTGTTAATTCTTCAATAACATATCGCCCAGTGTAACCTGTAGCTCCGAAAATAATAATATCAAACTCTCTCGAAGCCATGATGAAATGACAAAACTGAACCGCAAGATAAAATATTACAAATTAAGGAAACGCATATGTCATTCTCTAGCTCTTGAACTTGAATTTGTGTTACGGGATTTGAAGCAACAAAGGCTATTATCCCCTTCTCTAGCTCTATCTTCCTATTGTTTACAGTTAGATTACGAAACCCGAGATAGATTGATTGATTGGTTAATTCGTGACATTGCCTTCTTTCCTTCCTGAAATACGCCTCGTGTAGCTTCGAAACCGAAACGGGACGTTAATGTAACAAATAAGACAATTCTAGATTTATTTAGGCAATATATGTACGAGTTTTATGTATTTTTATATTATAGGCATATCAAAAATGCAAGCAGGTGTCCAAATCCAAAAATCTAATAAACATTTCAAACAATCAATCAACCCAAGCAGGATATGCGTTTCTGTTGCAATGCTTTGTCATCTAATTATCAGATGACTTTGAAAGATTATGGAGGACTTTTGTAGGAAAGTGCCGTTTTCTTTTTCTTTTCTTTTTTTCTCTTGACGGAATCAGATCGGCAATAATTTAGCCCGTCTTTTGATGGCAATTTTCATCTCTTTTTTTAATTACAGATTGAAAAGAATTTTGGAATGAATAGGGGATAATAGCCTTTGTTGCTGAAAATCCCAAAAACCCCGCAATCAAACTCAAAACAGATGACTTAAATCAGCACTTGATATCTTTTAAAGATTGTGATAGTTTGGGTATATTTTGAATATGCTAAATTTAATGCTTTTATTCCTTCTCTAAAATACAAACATCGTTTTGCAAAATGTGGTCTATATTTGTTCGATTATCATTCTCTCTAAGCATGATATGCACATCTAAGCTAAAATTATTACTAGGTTAACTTAATAGGTCACTCTGTTATATTTCTATAAATTGTATTTTAGCCCAGTGGTGGCGACTCAGGGGGGGGGGGGGCGCGGGGAGCAGTCGTCCACCACCACTTTTTGCGGAAAAAATTAAATTTTTTATTTTATTTTAACTGCCTAAAACTAGGAATTATATATAAAAAAAACAACAGTGTTCGGGGAAGCTAGCCAATTTTGTAGCCAAATTTTAAATATTGTTGCCTATCCCATATACTCCAGGGTACTTTTAGGCGTCTATAAATTTTTTGCCCCCAATTGCCGCCTCTGTTTTCGTCATCAACCAGAAGTGACCAGTGTGAAGTGTATTTGATTCACATGGAGATTAATATGTTAACATTTCGATTTAATTTTAATTAAAATTTCGAAAACCCTTTCTTAGTAAGCTCCTACAAACCGCTAAATAACTATTTATGAAATTTTGTTGCTCTAAATCTAGACCGCTCAAAATTATTTTCGCATCATGCAATTTGCAGATAAAATCTTTAGAGGCTTGATGCTAAGTGGTAGCTTGAAGAACATCGATTTCTGTTGAGTTTCTACAATATGTTTAATAAATAAAACTAACTGCAGTTAACAAGTGGGTGTGTTGGCTTCTCGACTTTCTCGCATACTCACACACAGGGGTGGCGCCAGAGGGGGGAGCGGGGGGCCTGCCCCCCCGTCGGGGAAGATTTTTGTACGGGGTATTCAACAGTAGTTTATTAATAATCCGGAAAAAATTTGAGACCAGTTTTGATTACACTCGTCCCCCCGTACAGCAGGTCGTGCCCCCTTTCCGGCAAATCGTCCCCCCGTGGGGCAAACTCTAGCGCCATTCCTGTTCACGCAATACAGTACGTTTTGTGTTTAGCTTCATAGTATAGCAAAGATAATCGAATATTCATTTTTTCGGGTTCAAAATTTTACAAAGCACTTCATTTTCGTTCTTAAAACCACTACCGAATTTCATTTATATAGCTCATTGTATTTTTGAGCTATCGTGTTCGCGTAGTCACGGGCATACAATCTACCCATTGATATATTTAATCCAAAGTTACACAAAAACTCTACAGTTTTGATTAAACATCCCGAATTATTCCATGGGGAGGTGGACACCTCGAACTGTGTGTGTGGGGAGGGGGGAAACGGCCCTACTCAGTATACCAGTTCTCTTTCCCCTTAGGGATGCAACATTGGCGTTGTAGCCTGGTTAACGTCTCCATCGCTGATGACAGGACGTACCTTCTTAGGGAGGAGTGTGTGCAGATCACAGTACCCGTATTATCTGCAGCAACCGATTTCAGATTTTACCAGATGACATATTGCAAGTTTAGTTATATTAATGTCCCTTTTTGAAGCAACACATGGTCTTCCTCGTCATTTTGAACCGTGGTCAGATGACGAGGACGATGCCTGAGCTGGCACCCCTCCCTCCAAACTTCCGCACCACACGTTTGATCCACTACGTATGATTTAACTTGCAACTGGTCCAATACCCGACGAATCGTTAGTGGAATCTGGTTTCGAACCTGGAGCTTTCCGACCCCAAGCGAGGGCCACACCTTACCACTAGTCCACCGCGGTCCATGACCTATTGCAAGTCTTACGATATTTATGTAACAGTTTATTTCACGTGGCCAGGGAGAGCTGAGTATCTTAGTTCTTTTGCAAGTTTCGAATTTAAATTTCTCCTATCGAGTCATAATACACCGGGTCGATGAATTCTAGCGATTTTTGCCTAAATTAATCCAACTCGTAAAATGATTTCAGGAATAGACTAGAAATAAATAATTCAATCAAGGAAATTCATTTTTAATTTTAGCTGCATTCAACTCATTAACCGCTGACGTTGCGTTAATGCAACGGTCAAAATAAATGATAAAAAATTATCCATAAAACAAATTTTATGTCAATCGCATTTTTTGAGTAGGGCATAACATGGAGATTATTGCGGTAAAAAATATTTGCCTTTAACGATAATTTTATTTTTAAACACGAGTTCAGTACTTGATGCATTCTTTAACGAAACCTTTTGGCCCGGTCTTTCCAGAGAGAAAATACAACTAGAGAAACACGAGTTATATACAACTATTGTTTGTCAAGGTCACTGCTTATCACAAAATTTCAACAGTCAGTTGTTTGTGGCTTTCTGGGAGGGGGTTGAAAAATAGGTGTTGCGTTCACGCAACGTCAGCGGGAAAGGAGTACTTCAGCCACTTACTCTCACCTTTAGACACTATGGCAATTTTTCTCCTTCGACTAAAACAAGATATTTTACATTAGTAAATGCTCTTCAAAGATTTTTTGATGATAAGTGTGAAATCGATTTTGTCATTTCTCTAGAAAATCAAAAGTTGGTGGCGAAGAAGAAATGATAATATTTTGGATAATCATAATGCTTTACAGTGCTGCAGGCCCATTACTCAAGAACGTTGATGAAAAAAGTTTGTCTAACAATCTCGTCCTATTGAACAATATTGCACAAAAGTGGAAGGAGTTGATTTATGCGACAATTTAGCAGCTAATTACAGGATTGGTATCTGTGGAAATATATAGAAATTCCAATATTTACTAATTAAGTTGATGTAGCCTTGACAAATGCGTCGGAAATATTAAGAAAAATAAATTTTATTAAAAAATATTCTTGCATTATTTCTTTTGCACACTCACTTTTAAATCGAAGTGGAGATTTATTATCCAGTTATAGATCTGCAATAGGAAGACCTAGTATGTTTAGTATTCAAGAGCCATTATTTGGAGAACGGACTTTATAAAAAAAGCCCCAAGTAAACATTCAACTGCATTATAATAATCTGAGTATTTCTCGATGCAAAGTTTGTAATATAGTGTACTTCATGATTGTGATAAACCTTTCGTTCTAGAAGTTATTTACTGCAAATAATCAGTTTTTTTTTTAAAAAAAAACTTAAAATTTGATAAATTACCCGTTAGTGATTTATAGCTTTACAAAACACATCAGAACTAAAATAGTTTTCCAACTTTCAACTCTAAGATATTTCCTCATATATTCAATTAAGTCGCTTAATACACATACTCTTATTCCGCTGACGTTGCGTGAACGCAACACTCGATTTTTCAAAAGCCAAGACGATCTCAGACGATTTTACTATAGATTGTTATTTTTTTTATTAGAACCTATATATTATTCGTATGGTAAAAAATTCATCCCTTATAGTTTTGGTATTTAATTGAGGCATCCAATTTCTTTATGGTCACAGTGTAGTTTCTTGAAACATTTTAAAACTTCTAATTATGCAAGCATTTATAATTCAGAGGAGACTAATTATTAAGTTGACTCATTACTAATTAAATACAGCATGTATACGAAATAATATTTTATTTGCAAGTTTGCTTTACAGAGACAGACATGGTTTACAAGATTATTACATCAATAAAAGTAATATATACATGCATTTGAAACAAGGATTCAGTTCAAATAGCAAGTAAAATATCAAAAGAAAATTTGCCTTGACCTCTTCAGGGATATTGACACACATGAACATTTAATATTTCGTTAAATGCAAGTTATTTTGAGTGAACAAATTATAATCTCCGATTAAAATTCATAAGAGTAAACTCAGCTTTTATATGTCACCGAAATAAAATAAAAGTACATTTTATTATCATTTAAAAAAATTCGTCACTGAAGAGGTTAATGCTTGAGAATTTAAACAGATGCTAAAGAAAACAATTCAATTAAAGAGTTATATTTTAAGAAATCTAAACGAATTAATATGCGAATTCTTAAGACGTTCACAGAATCACACAGATTTACTTGAGAAGTCGCATCTGTAATATTTATACAAATTGTAAAATTGTATTGCGAATTTGAAACAAATTCCAACGAATTTTTTTCAAAGCTTTTAAAGGATGAACTTTTATTTATTCCGAGTTTAATAAATAACTTATTTTTTTAGAAAAATTTTCTACAAATTAATATTTAAAAAAGCCTAGCGTTTTTTCATCATTTACGAAAAAAAGGGACTTAAGTAATTTGTGCTTGCCCTATGTACCAATCATCGCATCCATTCGGCATTTTGCAAACCATCCTTTGTTCTTACGAAAATTTGTGTATAATAATTTCGGTTCATGCTAGCTGGGTGAGCGCGTCCTATTTTTCTCCTGAAACATATTGATCCCCATGGTGATCAGGCATGGCGATCAAATGCTTTGTAAAATTCAGAGGATTCTTGATTCGCTGCCCGGGCAAGCGAATCAGTCATCCTTTGCTAGGGAACTGTAGGGAAAATGTAATCTTAACGAATCCTTTTTATTCACAATAGCCAATTTTCCTACGAATGAATTATTTGCAATAATAAACTTTCATCCGTCTAATTTACAGAAAATCAGATGGAGCTTAAATACTTCGGATTCAAGAATATAAAAACTGATTGCCTTAAAATTTTAATTTAATCAAAGTAAAAGAGTTTAAAATAAAACTTGCAAGTGGATGCAACGATATATTTTTAGAGCGTTTATTTGCACAGACTATAGAAAAATTAAGAAACTTAGATACTTAAGTTGATTATGCATCAGTTAAAGTTAGCTTTAAATTTCGAAACAAAGACAATTAATTCTAAGTATTTCAGAATATTTTGAGATTTAAAAGTTCATGACAACTGAAATATTTTTAAAGTGTTTTTATCACAAAATATTAAAATAATTACATCCACAATGCAAAAACATTCTCCAATTGGAAGCATTTGATGATTAACAATTAAAATACAATAAAAAATTGTGATTAATGCATAACACTCAATTTATTGGCACCAACACATGATTTTATAGTTAGCAGTATTTGTAGCAAATATTTTCCAAATTAGTAAATCGAATGCTTTTATTGACATTACGTCAATTTCTTAGCCTTATTTTCTACATTCTCGCAGAAGTATCTCTGTTTTCGACTTTTCAACCTGACTATTCAAGCAAGATAAAATTTATTTTCGAATCTTTGTTATGTCCTCTTTAGATAAAAATAAAGATAAAGATAAATAAACTTAGATGTAAAAGGAGTCGCTGTGTATTTATTTACACAACTCAGTAGCAGCAACTATTGATGGGTTACATCATCAAATACACCACACTAGTGCTAAAAGAGAACTCTTACTGAAAATTTAGGCCTTTAAAAAACAAATAATTAATAGATGCAAACAGACAGCACTACACACCAAGATACATTTTATAGCATTTTTACAACAATACCTTAAAATAATTGCACCCACAATACAGAAACGTTCTCAAATTGGAAACATTTGATAGTTAACTTTTAACATAAAATTCCCGATTAATGCACAACTCAATTTCATTTACGCTAATACATGTTTTTTTAATATTTAGCAATATTTGTGGCAAATATTTTCAGAATTATTTGCAAACAAATATTTTCAGCAAGATATAAATTGTTTTAGTTTACATTATAAAACTTTGCCTTATCTTTCATATTCTCACTAAGGTATCTTATTATAAAACAAAGTCTTACTGAAAATTTAGGGCTCCGACTTCGTTGACTGTTCCTTGCATACATGTTCTTGTAACAGGCATAATTTATGGGAATACTAGAATGGACCACTTAGTGGAGAATTATGCAAGTACGTAAAGTCACATTCCAACATCATCAAAATCTTCATCATAAGATGAAGTTCTAGAAATAAACATCATGAGATGGAAGGCCTTAGTTTTCATTTCATATTGAATGACATTAATGCATGACAAAATTTTCTTTATAGAATTTCTGGCTAAATGGAAACGTGTTAGACAACAAGAATTCTACCATTGCAATAAAATCGAATTTAACGGGATAACAGCAATTTTTTTTAAAGTTTAGAATATTATAGTGGCAATCGGCCATTTAAAATAAAATCAGAACAAATAACTTTAACAGCAGAAAGATGCATTCTCAAATAGCAGTGAATGACAAAGGAGGACAAAAAAAAAAAGAAATTTGCGGGGTTTTTTTTCGTAGATGTGGATTAGTTACAATTACAATTCCTGCTGCTATTGTTCTTGGCCAATGAGAATTACGAGCAAGGGCTGAATTTTATTAGTAGAAGATCCGTTTGTCACGCACCAGAGTATCAAGAGTGATTATAGCTACAAGTGGAATATTTTAAAAATTCATTTTACCACCTGTAGCTAAGCAAATATTTTTGAAACTTCAGTACTTCTACGAAAGCAAGCTGGAATGACAAGCGAAATTCAGTACTTTAAAATTTTAAATTCGCGTGAACCTGTCTCAATATTTTTTGATTACCGAGATAGAATGTCCTCCAAAACTACAGGAGTTGAATATGCAGCTTGATATTAAATTGCTTCAGTCACAAACAGTGTTGTTTTTGTGTCAAAACTTCTGCGCAGCAATTTTAAGATGAAACATTGATTGAAGTGTCGAATATATGTTTTGAATGCCACATAATCACAATATGAAAACTTATTAAATCACAATGCATGCGAAGAAGCATGGTTCATGCGAGTCTTCAGCTTGCGGCAAGTTTCTGTAATAAAAGGGAGAATTTTGAGAATAGTTTTACATTATGTGGCAAGAATCCCAAATACAAGTAAACATTCGATATCAGTGGTCCTTGAAATATGAGCAGCAGGCATTTTATAGATGTACCGACTACCAAAACCATACGGGGTTCCGCATATCTATGTAGATAATTTTCGTGTTTTGATAATTTGTTTGTATCGAAGAGATTCATTGATGCATGTTGTACTTGGTATAACACCACAAGTTCCACAACCTATCAGCCACTAGATCAGCAGAATCTCCTTCGCCCCTAATTTGCTTGCAAAGGCTTGGAATTCAGCGGAGAGCTTGATGATGGTTCAAAATAAAATCACCTAGGCCATGGTCAAAAGATTTACTTGGGTCTAATCATCATGACATCATCGGGCCAGATCTGGAAAAGAATAAAAATGATGAATTAATAGAGCGAATATATATGGATATGTTATACAGGGGCGTAGCGATGGTAACTGGCGCCCAGGGCATAAGATTTTTTCGCCCCCCCCCGTCGTCGTCATCAGTGGCTTACAAAGTGTGAATAAATGGCATCCGTGGGATGGCATTTTTTCGCCCCCTCATGGTATTTCACTTCCTCCCTAAGAAAGGCACACGCGTCATCCATACCCCTTCTTGCCTTCGGTCTCTACGCCACTGATAATAAGCGTGCAGTAATATTGAAAATCACAGACTATCTAATGCTGCTCATTAAATCTGTATCAATAATAAAAAAATTCTGAAAATAGGTTTTGATTGATTATCGAAGGAACTGAATGACAATTCTACCTTTTAATCCTTTCAAAAGCGGTGGGAAGTATACTTCCCACCTAATTCAATTTTTAAACGTACAAGGTAGGCTATTTTAAAGTTCAACAAATTTTTCGATGAAAGGAAATCCTAGACGTTACAATTTCTTATCTCAAACCGTAACAAAGTGCCTTGACTTTTTAATTATTAATTAACAAAATATAATGTCGTCCAATAAGCTAAATGAATTTTTCTTAAATTAACCTCAACCCCATAGTTATTTTATTATACCATTACTAGAAAAATATGGCCCTTGAAAGGTTTAATTAGGGAAACTACCTTTTTGGAAAGCTCACCAATAATTCCATCGTCTTTCGGAACTGAAACTGTTCGCAGTGAAATGTTTTAAATACAGTGTAAAGAAAATTTTTTAGAATCTGGTTGAAATTTCTTATCGGGTTCCCTAAAAGCTTTCTTTGGACTCGTTTGCATTAGTTCCCTGTGAAGGTCATAAATGATGCAACCGGTGAATATCTTACTAAATAAAAATAAATATTTCATTAAGTGTCGAATTGTTATACAAAAAGCATTCCAAATATAGTGCCATTTTGGCTGTAATCACCATTCAGAAACTTACCGTATTCTTGAATTGCTGGTACATCGATGGCATCCTTCCGATCTTCGAAGATCTGTGTGCAACTGAGAATGGAGTTACAAATGGCGGAGAATGACATGCCATTATTCAGCAACATGGCATCAATATGTTTATAAGTGGTGCAACCTATGAATAAACAAAAAGGTACATTTTTGAATATCGCAAATGGCAATGTAATAACATTTCCAAAAGGAATTTTACTACCACCGTTACCATAATTCAGCAACTAACCTGGTTCATTTCGGTGCCAACCAGAGAAGACGTTATCCACCCAGCCAGGTTAGCTGCTGTTCATCGGATTTGTTTGAAGAATAGAGGGAGGATGACGGCATGCCATTATTCAAGAAATGTCAAGAGCCGATTGTCTCAGCAGCTGAAGGGAAGAGTACACTAGATTCCAACTTCATTCATAGTCAAGCACCGAGAAGAATCAAATCGATGCCGACCAGAGAAAACGTTATCCGTCCATCCAAGGCTAGATGCTGTCGATCCGATCCGTCTAGAGAACAGATCGAGAATGAGGTCATGCCATTCAAGAAATGCCAAGAGCCGATTGTCTCAGCAGCTGAAGGGAAGAGTACACTAAATTCCAACTTTATTCATAGTCAAGCACTGAGGAAAATAAATTTTTCCAAATTCAATCTATTCACATACATTCTAAAGTTCTGCAAGAGTGAATTCAGCTTTATTCAATTACAGTTCAGGGATAAACTTTTAAAATAACGAACATATATTTTCTTTGGTAAAGTTCTTAACGCAAGTTAGAACTTCTTGCAGAATCCAGGCTGAAGGTGGATTTGTCAGATTTTCCTCTCATGGTCGCCGTTTGATTTAACGATCACAGAAGAGTAATCTAATATCACTTTCAATTATAAAATAAATTTTCATCTAGTATTATTAAAAGAGATCCCAATTAAATCGTTCTAAGATATAAAGAAGTTTCTTAACACAGTGAAGGCAACCTACATTCATCCCTGAAAAACAAATCTTTCATAGATGCCACGACGTGATGAATAATTTGCCCTCGCTCCAGAGCAAGTTATATTAACGTCCGTTTTGAAGCAACACGAGGGTGGACCTCGTAATTTTGAACTGCAGTCAGAAGACGACACCCAAGATGGCACCCCCTCTCCAAGACTTCGCACCATAGCAGGGGGTTATGTTTGAGTCCCAGACGTCAGATTTAATGTGCACTAGGCCCATATATACGAGACTAATTTTCAATAGATCTGGTTCCGAACCTGGATCCCTCCGGCCTCAAAGCCGAGATCCTTGCACTAGGCCATCGCGGCCCTCCTCAACTCCTAGGCAGTTTAGATTTTTTTCGCATTCAGTGACAAAGGAGTTAGATGAACATTTTGTGATCAGAAAAAAGAAAGCAATATCCTGCTGGCATGCTTCCGAGAAAATTTTAGAATCCGACCATAAAATTCAAGATCTTATGACTATAAGTGCAATCAGTTTGAGTTGAAGATAATTCCAAGATCCATATGATTTCTACCCCTGAAACTTGTTGGATCTCCACATTAATCCTTCTTTCGGTTCATTAATCGACGACGACGCAGAAAAATTCCAGCATAGTTCTTTACTCTGTCGCACTGGACGACAGCAGACAAGTCCACATAATTGTGACATCCTCACGCTTAGAGGCAGTTTCTGCGGAATATTCAGAGATTATGAATACGTCTTCCTTATTCGTTTAGAACAAGAGGTTCACACTGGCATTCTAAAAAAAATTGAATAGTTAAAAAAACTCAAATGCAATGAATGAAGTTCGCTGTCGGGAATGAATTACCAAATCTATGATGTAAGGGTGGCCCCTGCAATAAGAAGTGAAATCCCCTGCATCTGAATAAAAAAAACATCGAATAATCTACCCGATATGACTTCTAACCAAAGCGGAGTGGCGGATTCTCCAAAATGAATTTCAAATAGCTTAAAAACTGCAGTTATTCTTTGTTCTAATAGACTTCGATGCTAATCTTTGACACTGACAGCTTATCTAGAGATCATCCACTTAATATTGATACTAGTTTTACCCAAATCGTTTCATTTCAGTCCTGTATAATTTCTTCGAGATATTTCTAACGCTTCTGGAATGCTCTGTCCAATGCATTTACAGTTCCCAAAACTTCATCCTATCTCTGCTTTTGCGGAGTTCCTCGATTGATTCTAACATAAATCAAAATTCAATGCATGTTGCGATTCCTAAATCTGCGTACAAGTAGTAACAAATTCTAGGTTACATAACGCAAACTAAATTATTTTTTGAACTTCCGAAGTAGGGGAGTTGATTCTCCGAGTAGATTCAGCTACTTTTGCAAGTTAATTGTATGATGTATCGTACCATAAATAACTATTCGTCTTATGGATGATTGATATCAGAGGTTGGTTCAAATAAAATTTTCCATGGGAAGCAAATTAAATTGTTTCGTCATACACGAGGATATATGGAAATCTAAAAAGACGAGGCTCAGTACACTAATTTTTGCATTATAGATAGGGGAATACAATTCCAAATTTATACAAAAAGAATAGACTAAGAGTGTGTAATGCTACAGAGCATTTTAGAAATATAATCGACGTAAAATATGTATCATGAAAACGAAACTTGCAATTCTAGACGGTAAAAACTCAAAATAAGAATTTAGAAAATTGAACTCGAATTTGAATAGTTTCCGGAGTTGAAATGATTTTGAAATGAACTGAAGATGTGATTAATTCCGGATTAGTGATTAGGCGATTTTTCAATGCACCTGTAAGTCGGGACGAGTGAATTTAATATTAGAAGTTGCGGAAATTCTACACACTTTCGTCAGCCATTTAGGATTAAATTTTTTACAAGCTAATGATTTTGTGTTCGAATTCGTCACGGATAACGAATTTTAAAGCCGTGAGTCACGTCACGAAAACTGTACAGAAATATTTCAAATCTCTTCTGTATATCACGATATTTTTTAAAGCATGATGTGTCGGTTCTTTCCATGGTATCAAGAACTTCACATTTATTCGTTTTCAATACGAGTTACAATTATTACCAACTTGAGTATAGAGCTCTAGTTGAGATTCTCATCGCAAACTGGAATTGGTTGTTCATTCGATATATTTTTCAGCTAAATCCTGGTTTGAAGTCAATTCTTAAAGTACCATTCAATTTCAACATTTGGTTGAAATTCGGCAAAGCCATTGATCAAATCACGTATTCATGTAATATAAGAAGCCCAAAACTGCAAAATATGGGAGAATTCAAATTCAAAACTGTAGTGATGTCTCAAATTATCAAGAAAGCCGTTTTGAAAGTATCAGCCAGACATACTCATGGGTAGATATAGAATCCTGAAGGCCGATTCTAAAAGCTTGTAGATATTTAGTGTCTTACGATATTGGTAAAATTTCGAAGACAAAAACTTTTAAATAGGCTTTACCTTCTGTGTTTTCCACTATTTTCCCATTTCCATTGAACGTTTCAAACTCGCCGTCCACACAATTTTCACACAAACTGTTAGGGAAGGTAGGAAACAAAAACAAGCCACAATCGCACAGAAGAGAATGGCCAGAAACGCCAACCGGATAACATGCGAGGTGCTCTTTGGCATCGTTGTAGTAGGGTTTCAGAGCTAATCATTTAAAAGATGTAAATGTGGACGGAAAAGCTGTAGTATGCCGAGATGGTGGATATGCCGATACTGTTGCAAGAATCTCATGGCCGCTGCCAACACCCATGAAACAACGGGTATTTTCGAATGGGTTCGCAAATCCGTGTGCCACCATTTTGAAGTGTGTGTAACTGTTAATGCTAAGAATTAGCAGTTTTTGTTAAACTAGACGTATACGCGTAGAGTGCAAGTATAAGGTATTGCCAAATAAAAAGTCCCCCTCCGCTTCAATGATATTCATTTCTGCATCTTCGTGAATGCACTAGTTAATCCAGGTGTAGTTTTTGACAATGCCGTACGACTGTCCTTTTGCTATTTACCTAGTTTAATTTTTTTTCCGCTGAAATTTGAATCGCCGTATAGAAGGAAATACACCTCGCGAGGAGAAACTTGGAAAACTGTCCTAAATGGTTATAACTTGGAAGTCATCGTAATGCACACAAACGAAAATTTTTAATTTAGTACTGCAGGAATATTTCTCCCTTCAAAAAATATATCACGCGACACCCTCCATGGATACTTCATCATAACTTTATACTTTCTAATTCAACCTCACTAAAGTGTTGCCCTCGAGTAAAGTGCATCAACAAGCAATAGTACATTCCACACGCTAAATACCTGCACCCACACATCTAACAACACATTAACCACTGCTACGATCCACCATTTTCATTTCGCACTTAGCTCGCCGACACGAACCATTGTTTTCATTCCCAACAATGCCCACTGTCACCTTTCAGATTTCATAATTTATACATTGCCCACCTCCGAGTTCCTTTTCTCGCTCCACATATTGCTCTTTCCACAACCCCTTTTCTCGTTTTTCTTTAAATAATGCGTCCCACATTGTCTGCAAGTGCAAGGGTTGTGGGAGGGGGATACAATGTCCGCTGCCAAAAATTCATCACTCACTTTCTCATTTCTCAAAACCGCCACCACCACAAACTCTTACACACTCATTTCCCAATGCCACGACAAATTCTCACACACTCATTTC
>BGPR01021837.1:0-20698 GCA_013235015.1 Araneus ventricosus
TTGGAATCAAATGATCTGTTCTTGTTAAAGTCTAAATAAAGGAAACCAGAAAACATGCCAAATAAGTCGCCAATCTGGATCAGAAAAATTGGGAAGGAAAGCACCTTTTCCAAATCTTTCAAGACTTTCAGAGTGGATTCGTAAATTTTCAGATGGTATTTTAAGTTTATATCAGTAGAATTAGGATCAACATCCTTTAATCTCTCAGATAAGAAATATAAATAACTACTTAAATATTTTCTCAGACTTAAGCAAATAGTCATGTAAAACAAGACTAGAAAATTTCGCAAAGTATACAGTAAATAATTGATGAAAAGCATTAAAAAGAACAAAGCCTCGCAGTTTTTACTCTCCGATACTGTAATAGTACTCAAGGAATAATAACTCAAAAATATTTTGCACTCCAATTCTCCAAATTCGAGAATCACGCTCAATGTCGCCAAAACAGGTATAAATAAGACAACAAAGCTGCAAATATTTATAACTGTGGGGCTTGGAGACATTACGGAATTAACTGTCAGTTTTTGAACAGCTTCGAGTAGCTTAGCTAATGCTCTTCTCTTCATCATTAGAATTAGCCATATTGTAAAGGCTATGACATCGGTTAATCGTCTGGAAGTCTTCCCTGTAAATGTCTCACCAGAAGTAATGTCTGATTTTATAAATACGAATAAAGAGTGAAGAATAAACAAAGTCCACATCAGTGCGATGCATTTCTGATAAATATAACTAATTTTTGAGATTCGAGATCTTTTTCTTCTTCTGCTGTTTACAATGTGCAATCCAAAAACAAACACAATTTTTCTCATCATCCAGAAAGGATCATTTGTGATACCAAATGTATTAGATTTCTTCTTTTGCATACGTAACTTTTTATTTGCAACTCGTCGGGAAAACATCTTATATATGGTATTGACTGAAAACACATTGCCGTGATTCATAACCAAATGTGGAAGGCCCGCAGCCTGTTGTCTGACATTGACTCGAATCGATTACTCGAGTTTTGATAATTGCTTACTTTAGGAGAAGCATTGCCTCTTTTAGAGACGCAGAGTTGGTTATACTTCTTGTCACATGTCCGATCTGGACAAACAATTAGATATGCATTGTTATAAGTTACTATTTTTATACTTTTCGAGTTGAAACTTCCTATTCGAACTTTGGCACAAATTCAAATGGAAGGCTTAATGTTAGTTATGACTGGATACTCGAGTATGCTAACTATTTCAGATAACTGAATATTCAAATTATGCTAACTTCTTTTATTTAGATTTGGATTTGTCAACAAGAGACGATGAGGTGATTATAGCACTTGTCCATGGTCTCAGCTGGAAAGGTCATTCGATGCACTTCAATATATGATGTTTTCTGTTAAGCTTCCAAGTTGAAACACTGTCTTGAAACGTTGCCAAAATTCTTATATAAAACACCATATATATAAATTAATATTTAGACTTATTTATTTTTAGTTGCACAGTCTTAAAACCGCAATTCAATCTCATAGCACACTTTTTATTAATAAATTGCTCTTGTCTACAGTACGATTATAGCTTTGAATACTCTGAAGCGTTGTGAAATCATGTTAACTTAAATATATTAACTCCTTCTTTTCACATGAAACTTATCCTCAAATAATGCTGTTATAAAACACTTTTAAAAGACAATGAGTATTGATTTCCTTACCTAATGAATTGACAAATTTTTCCATTACTACGAGCTTCTATTCAAATTAGTACATTTTCCTGCATGAAATAAAAAAGAAAGGTGTTGTGGTTACAAGCCTGGAATTGGAATGATTTTTTTAAAAATTGATTCTTCCGGAATCAATATACATTCTCCTTTCGAATACAAAAGAAGACTTACATCAACAAGAAGCAAGAAAGAAAATGTTGTTTTTGTTGTTCTAAGTAGAGCTTAAAAGGCTGTTATTGTGCTTACGAAATTGTTCCTGAGCTCTAATGCTCTGAATCGATAAATCTATATAATTTTGTTTGTTTCTTACCACGATTTTTCATAATATCTCCTCCAGACCTATCTAAAATTTAAATTGACTTTTCTTATTATTATATACTGTTTTTCATTTGGTTTAGTTTAGTTTAGTTTTCAAACTGGATTTACTTCATCTTTGAAATAATTTGGTAATCGAATTTAAATTTATTCACACCCTGATGTTTTAGAGTGTTTAAATACTGTACACTTGTGTATTCTGGTTAACAATGCACTATTTTAATATTTTTCATAACCTAATTATCAATTAATCGATTATTAATTAAATTATTATCATTCCGGGTGTGTGGCGCCACCTCGTAGTGAATTTGAGAAAGAATTGATTTCAAGAGTCCATAATAATGAATTATATAATAAAATACAGGTTGTCCATAAATTATTCACCAGATAAAAATTTGTTATAAAGAATACAGTATAAGAGATAGGGAAAAAAGACTTACAGAATTTTATTTAGCAATTAAAAACGAATTTTATATTAATGCATTTGAACATGAGCGCCATCAGCGTTGCGAAATAGCGTTAACTCAAAGACCTTAACTTCTTATTTTGGCATGAAAATTAACCTCAATAATGCTGTTATAAAACACTCTTCAAGAACAACAAGTATGGGATATCTTACCAGTCGAATTGTCACTTTTTTCTGTGACTACCAGCTGCATTAAAGTGAGTAATTTTCTTGAATACACAGTTGTTGTGGTTTCAAGCCTGAAAGAAATTGCTCTCAGAATATCAAGACCGTTCTTCACGCCAGCTGCTTTTGTGGTGACTCAATTTCACATTCTACGACGCGGCGAACCTCTGCAGCATAATCTCGATTCTTCAAGTATCACCAAAGAAGTGTGGTATCTGGAGAACGGGAAGGCACGATCTGAGATCTGTGGATTGGTTCAGGTTTAGGTTTTGAAGGAGGAATGTTTAAGACTTAAGTTTGTTAAAAAGCAGCTTTGTCTCCAATTGAGGAAAACAATTTGTGAACAAATTCTCCAATTGAGGAATACACATAAGAGTCGGTCTCACTGCTCACTCCTGAACATGTAAAAACTACTGTCGATTTAATTAGGTCAAATACGAAAAAAATGGCCTCCACACAACAGCAGAGCCGTCATCTTTTTTTGCGAATTAGTAGAGATGGATCACTAGCAATTTTGTCTTTAAACAAATAAGTTCCCATGTTGCCTTCCGCAAAAATGAGAACGAACCAAATTCCTTGAATTAAAGATTATATCGATATAAATAATTTCCTCACACTTTGCAAAGTTACGTTTTAATTTAATTTTGTTATCAAGTGAATAATTTATGGACATATAGTAGAAGAAAATAATTAAAATGAAGAAATTTCTACTTACTTCATAGCACACTAAGCGAAAGTGTGTTTTTATTTCAAAATAATTTCAGTGCCCTGAAAAACATTATACAAAACACGGTGGCTCAAATCGCATTTGGTTAAGAACCACTTCATATCTAGCCAAATTCATGAGTCAAGAACTCATTATAAAGTAGAAGTAGGACATCTTTTAAATGGTCAAAACAACCTTGGAGCACTTGCGACAAGTAAATTATTTTAAACAATTCATTCTGAAATGATGACTAGGCAATTGCTTTGCACAAAATATCACTTAATTATGCCCAAAAAGTAATACAAAACGTAAATACCATTTTAAATTAATTCTTCATGAAATGATTATTGGCAAATGTTTTGCACAAAATATCATTTAATTTTGTAAGATATTGATGTTGCGTTTAAATGGTAGATAGTTAACCATAAGCATAAAGTTCAACATACTTCTTCTGCATTCTCAATATTACCGAAACTTATTCTGCTTTTTTATTGTTACTTTTATGCTTAATAGCGTCAAATGAGGTAGTTATTCAGGTAGATGTGAGAAAATGACTTTAGCATGCAAATAGAGCAGTCAGTGTTCTTTTAACTGGTTATTATGTATAATAAATTATTTTTAAATGTTATTCGTCGATGAAACAATAAAATATGTGCGATATAATTTTTATTTACATTATATATATGGAAAGGAATCGATAATCTTATACTGCGACACAACGGTAAATACTCTTGCATGATAACATAATTTTACAAAATGACCTAAGCCTTACATTAACTTGTAAAGTTGGTATTTCGCTAAACCCTTCGAAAGAAACTTTTTAAGTGGGTTCTTCAGACATAGGCAACTTTCAGAACAGTAAATCTCAAACCAAAGAAGAATTATAAGCATAAGATGCAACAGTGTAACGAAAGGATTTGGAATCACTATAAGGGGCATAAGTTTATTTACAGAAACACAAAGAAAATATAATAAATTTCCGGTACACAAGGAATTGAGTGAAAATCGATAACAAAATTGCACATTTACAAACTTGAAACAATCAAATTAAATAAAAGCCTGAAAATCGTATGTATCGTTATAATATGCTCGAGAATACAGAAAAGTAAAGAAGATGTGATAATATGTGGAAATTTATTAATTTGACAAAAGGAAAAAGGATTTGTCGAAACTATACACTTTAAGTTTTTCAGTAATTAATCAATGTTCCAGCTGTAAACCGTAAAGCATATGCAGCTACTTAAATGAGTTTTATGTGTTGATGAGCAGTTCTGAACAGCCTCTATCTTAAAGTCATAATTTAGTTGAAAAGTTTAGCCGGCTCCTCGACCACAATTGTTTAGATGATCGTCTGAAGAGTTTACCTAATTTTTTTAAAAAATCGAGCTTTTCAAGTGGCCATTTAAACACATCTTTCACCAATCATAGCAGGCTCCTCGACCACAATTATTTAGATGATCGTCTGAAGAGTTTATCTAAACTAAAAAAATCAAACTATTGAAGTGGCCATTTGAACACATCCTTCACCAATCATCTCTTGTCATTTTTAAATCGGGATCCAAAGCAACATGCTAGTTTGCGTGTGTGTGTGTGCATACATTATTTGTCACGTCAAAATTCGTACATGGGTTTTGAATTATTCTTGATAGCAAGGATTGGAAAATTTTGAGATGGATGAATCAAGCTTATGTCACAAAAAATAAAAATTATTCGAGGGCCATAAATATATATTTACAAACAAGAAATATTTAACACGTTCAGTGTTAAGACAAATCGCATGTTACAGGTTCCAGAAGCCAATTGCATTTTCTACAATGATATTTCTACGAGAAAATTCGTAGTCAGGCGTCCTCGGCAAAGCCGTTCATTACGAGTTATCTCGTAGTTGGCAGTCAACGGTTTAAAGCAATATTACAATAATATGAATCATTTAAATTATAAAATTTCTACGAAAAGTTTCTGTCATTGGATTTAGGCAGGATGACAAATAAACTTGAATACTCCAAAACATTTCTGCATATCCTGATTTTAACAGGTCCTTTTCAATGTATAGCATCAGAATTTTGACCCCTCAATTTAAGTTTAATGAAATTCATGTTAGTAAATGACCACTCATCAAATGTGTATATTCGAAGATACGGAGAACATATATTGAAAGTATGTCTTTTCCCGTGAGAAACGAGACAGTTTAGTCGAGCAGAAATTGTTTCTTGAGCATCATGGTTTTATAGAAAAACGAAGGCTGAAGTGTATAGAACTAAAAAATAAATTAAATCATCATTATAAACTGAAAATCATTTAAAAATTCCAAAAGAGTAACCGTGGCAATTTTATTTTAAGTTTTACTCCAGAAACATAGTATTATTTTTATTTTTAGATTTAATTTAAGAACCATAGTGTAATTTTTAGTTTTAGTTTTACTTCAGAACCATAATATTATTTTTAGTTTTAATTTTACTTCAGAGCCATAGTGTTATTTTCACATTCAATTTCACTTCACAGCATTATTTACATTTTCCAGATTTTCTTCACAGTATTATTTTAATTGTAATTTTTTTCAGAGCCAAGCATTATTTTCAATTTTAATTTTACTTCACAGTTTTATCTCATTTTAAATTTTACTTCACAGTATTATTTACATTTCTAAATTTACTTTCACAGTATTATTTTAATTGTTTTTTCAGAGCCACAGTATTATTTTCAGTTCTAGTTTTACTCCAAAGTTTTATCTCATTTTCAATTTTACTTCACAGTATTATTTTAATTTTCGTTTTGATGTCAGATAAGCAGCGTTATTTCAATTTTAATTTTTACTTCAGAGGCACAGTAATATTTTCATTTTCATTTTTTATTCAGAGACACCTATGCATTAATATAAGGATGCATTTGGCTTGCAAGTAGCAGGTAAAAGACTTTTGATAGCAGTACCGAATACAACCTATAATATAAATAATCATTTTGAATCTATCTGCAATATTAGCAGAGAGAAAGTTGAAATGCTTCCAATGGCAGGTAATATTAAACCCTTTGTAAAAGTGAAGAACCCCCAAGCGGTAAGAGTGAAAGCTGGTCTCTTATGGGTGACAAACAAAACCATTAATTCGTCTCTGTCTGGTTTCCGTGTCGAAGCAAGCACACGTTGCAGCAATTTCTCTTGGATCTGCTTGGCATTCTTTGTCTCATCGCCAACGCTGGATGCAGCCAAAGTGACACACAGGAAAGATAGCAGCGAAATCAAAAAAGTAAATGTGGTAAAGTTATAGAAGTGTTCCGCCAACGGCCAGGGTGATTTGCCAAAAGGATCTAACGCCATAAAACAGTAAAATATAAATGCACAGTTGTTGCTTACGGTTAGAAGTATCGGAAAAGACAGACTCGCTTCCAAACTACTCAGAACTTCAAAAATTTGCTCATAAAAAATCAAATAGCGTTTGAAGGATCTGCAATCTAGGGGAGACACTTTCTCCCCATTGCTTAAATATTCCTTAAGAATGTTGCGTGAAAAGCAGCAAAGAAGGACATAAAGCACTGCTGTAGCTGTATTCATAGAGATCAATGGAAACTGAATAAATATCAACAGAAATCGCATGAAGTTGCAATTTTGACCCTCTGACACATGGATAAGGTTCAGGCCATAGTAAACCAATAAACTTTGACAAAATGATTCATCCATTGACAAGGCAACTGTTAACCAAGCCAACACTGGAACTGTTACGATGACCATGGCTCCTGCATATACCCAAACTTGGTTGAATTTTGCATTTACAGTACGTCCCAGATTGTAGATGTTGCGCAATAAGGTAGACACATGTTTTCGGTTAGCCATTAATATACACCAACTGAAGAAAGCACTCATTTCAATAATCTTCAAAGACACTCTGCAGCTGATACTTTGGTTCCCGTTTGGCAGATGAGGTATTACGGATGTGGCTATAGAATGTAATATAAAAATAATCCATATCAACTTAGTAATGTTTTGGTATAAACAGTTCAAATTTAGTAAATAACAGTTTGTTCTTCTTGAATTGCCTCGTAAATCTACGCCAATTATAAACAAAGCAAGCGTTATCGGTGAAAATAGTTCGGATGAGCTAGTTGCTGTTTTAAACATGGCGAGGAGTTTATGATTACGAAAGTGATTTAGTGTTTTAAACTTGTGTGATATTATTTAGTTTTTATTTATATTCTGACATTTGTTCTGCAACCTTAAGATAATTTCTGACTTACAGATATTCAAGTCTTAGAGAATAAATTTGCGTGAATTTTGAAGCATTCATTTCATGAAATGAATTTCTACAAAATTGCACGCACTCAACTTTAGAAATATCGATCAAATTTGAAATTTTTTTCATTCCTGTCAAAAAAGGCAGAATTTAGGGAAAACCTTAAATTTACTTTCATTGTTTCAAAATCGGTTTTCAATGTTGACATATATTCAATCGATATTTTTCATTCTGACGTTCAAAAGCTTTTCTTGTATAAAGGATATCTCTCTCCAGCTTTAAAAAAATGCAATTTTCGTAAGTGCTCCATTTCCTTTCTTCATTTTATCATTCTTTGTAAACATGGCTCTATAAACATCATGAATTGTTCTGATTCACCTGTTGTGTAAAAAATATTTTGAGGCCCACTAACAAAATATACAAGTAAAAAATACAAACACATATAATACATATATATAGAGAGATAAACTCTTGGCTCTATTTATATAAGTATATGTATGAAATGAAATTTATATATATATATATAGAGAGAGAGAGAGTATAAATCGTAAAATGAAAGAGTATAAAATGTGAAATGAAAAACGTAATAAAAGCACAATAACGTTTCTTCAGGGGATGAAGTTATTGTGAATTGCTAAATATAGAAGTTTGACATTTTCTTACAATCAGTTACGCCGTAAGGCCTAAAACACTGATTTTCATCCCTAATGCCAAACCAATCTAAAAAACAGAGAGAGGAGTTTTGAATAATTAGAAACAGAAGTACGATGTGATAACATTAGAGAAAAGTAAGAATAAGTATTTTACGCACCAGAAGGACGGATGTTGACGTGGCACTGTGTGCGGAGTTTCACGGTACAGACTGGCGTTGAAGGGGTGTGAACAGATATCGAGTAACAGTTTTCGAAATTAACTTTGACTATTGCCAGGGGAGTTTAGGGTGTTGGGAAGGATGAAGATTAAATGGAAGAGCGATAAAATATATTCTTCCACTATTTCTCTACGCTTTCTATCGTTATCGCTCTTCGATTTGATCTGCATCGTTCCCAACATACTACACTTCCCTGGAAACTGCCAAAGTTAAGCGCGAAAACTGTTACTCGATACTCTGTTCACACCCCTTCAACGCCAGTCTGTACCGTGACCCTCCGCACACACTGCCACGTCAACATCCGTCCTTCTGGTACGTAAAATACTTATTCTTACTTTTCTCTAATGTTATCACATTGTACTTCTGTTTGTAATTGTTCAAAACTCCTCTCTCTGTTTTTTGGTTTGGCATTAGGGATGAAAATCAGTGTTTTAGGCCTTACGGCGTAACTGATTGCAAGAAAATGTCAAACTTTTATATTTAGCAATTCACAATAACTTCATCCCCTGAAAAAACGTTATTGTGCTTCTATTGCGTTTTTCATTTCACATTTTATACTCTTTCATTTTACGATTTATACTCTATCTACCACAGAGCTTTTGAAATTGCACCTTTTAGCGCATTCATTGTGTATGTGATATACAGTAGAATCTCCCTACAACAAAGTCTCCCTACAGCGAATTTCTCCCTATAACGAGATTTTTAATCGGGATGTTTAAAAAACATTCAAAATATTCTCCATATAACGAAGTGGTTGTCTCCCTATAACGAATTTAATTTTTTTAGACGTTTATCTTTTCGATTTTTGTCATTTTTGAAGAAAGTTGTTAATTTCTGTGCAAACAAATCGCTCACACGTGCAACCACTCGCATTGTTCATTCTAGCGATAACGTCTCCCTACAAAAACGCTAGCTTTTAAAGGAGACAAATGTTTCGGAGGGAAGGAAAGCAAACAGAGATTCCCAATTTTGTTATGTGCCAACATGACTAGCGAGGAAAAGTTAAAGATGCTAGTTTTTGGAAAAAGTAATTCTCCAAGGTGCTTAAAGGAATAAAATCTTTAGAAGTTAAATACGAATTAAACAAAAAATCGTGAATGACGTCTGAAATTTTTGACAGATGGTTGAAAGCATTGGACAAGCAAATGGAACAACAACACCGTAAAATTGCTTAATTAATCGACAATTATCCAGTTCATTCAAAAGATTGTGGAGAAAAGCTGAAAAACGTTAGTGTCATTTTCTTTCCTCCTAACTGTACAAAACTTTGCAGCCCCTGGATCTCGGAATAATTAAAATTTAAAAATGCACTGTAGGAAAAGAATCTTGAAAGAAATTATCAGTGCAATTGAAAAAAATGAAACAGTTCAAGAAAACGTCGATCTTCGAACAGCAATTGCAGAACTTTATAAAGTATGGAAATTTGATACAACTGCTAAAACAATCCGTAATTGCTTTAAAAGAGGAGGCTTCAGTAATCACACAGATGACATTGATTCCGAAGATGAAGATGCGATCTTGACCGACTTGAAAGAAAAATGGAAAACAGTAGAAGGGAATGGAAGAATAACAGATGATGCAACTCTCTCCGACATTTTAGAAGTGGGCGCAGAAATGTTAACTGCTTCATATACTACAGATGAAGAGATTTTGAAAAGTTTAATGGACAACAATAAAGGCCAGGAAAATGACAGTTATTCCGAAAATGAAGACGTGATACAGCTAAAACCACATAGGACTGAAATGCTACAATCATTCGAAACCATTAAAAGAGGTTTCCAAATGGGAGAAAATGTGCCCGACTATATTTTTAGCTCACTCATAAAATGTGAAAATTTTTATGAAAATTTAACATCACGAAATGCAAAGCAATGTAAAATAACGGAATTTTTCAAGTAAAATAAACGTAAATACATACTAGTATATATTATTCTCTAAATTGGTGAATTGTCTTCACTTTTGAGCATTTTATTTATTCAAAAAAAATTAGTATAATTTTAACAAATTTATATTACATATTACTTCATTTTTAATTGAAAGTCATAATTAAATACTTTTAAACTTATCGTACCTAATAAAAGGTTTGTAAAATTTACTTAAATAACTTCAAAAATCTCTAATCTCCGTATAACGAGATTTTCTCTATAGCGAATTTTTCAACTGGAACCAAGCGATTTCGTTATAGGGAGACTCCACTGTATTTATATATATTTTTTCATGTGTTACTATTCACATTTTTGTCTTTCCTCGGATATACTTTCAATTCGTTTTTTCATATCCTTTCGAATTTGATATGAATGTTTGTTATTTTATTTTATTGTTTTTCTGTTATGTTTTGCCTCTTTTATATATATATATATAGAGAGAGAGAGAGAGAGAGAGACTTTTTAGTATAGGATTTGTTTCTTGATATGTCTTGTTTACTTTGTTTCTGTTTGATCATATCTAATAAGTTATATTTAGATTTATATCTATACTTATAAAAGGCAATGTTTGTGTGTGCGTGTGTTATTATATTTGATAATTTATTTTTATTTGTTATTTTATTGAATTTTTGTATTATGTGTTGTATTGCATTTGTTACGTTTATACTAATTATATTTGCTAAATGTTTGTACAATATATCACTTTTTCTTCCCCGCCGAGCGTTAAAACGTTCCATACCCTATAAGTGAGTGATCGGAGTGTGTAATATATAAATAAATCTGTATCGTATATGAAAATGAGTTTTTCAGAATGCAATATTGTATAAAAGTTGAATGGAGAACGAACAATTAAGCTTCAGAAGTTTATTATTGTAAAGTGTGGCAGCCGGTAAAGACCAACCGGATCTATTATCTTGAAGATGTGAGGTAAAGTATTTGTCAATGAGAAAATCTACATCACTTGTCTTAACTTCTTGAAAGAAATTATCCTCATAGGGTTATATTTCCCTTTTTCATCTTCAACAGATTTCTATTAGTCATAAAAGCTTTTTTTACGGCGACGATGAAAGGTTCTCTGAAGTGACAAAGTATTACTTCGTCTGTATCAAGCTGAAGGAAGAATTATTTAGAGTACAAGGCAATTCCACTTTTAAAAAATATGGAAGGGAATATGAAATGAATGAAAACACTGACACATTAAAGAAAGGTTACAGTTAGGAAAATATTTCATCCTATATAGGGTAGACCGGCTAGTTGGGCATAGGGGCACGTTGGGTCGGTAGCGATATTTTTAATACTTTTCGGTATTTAACGCTGCCATTCCAGACAAGTGTGTATTATCCCGCCTTCCTTCTTCCACATCAGCGTCATTGAAGAAGCAGCATTCATTAAAGAAGCAGCCAGAATTTCATAATTTTTACTAAACTGGGTAAATTTCCTCACTTATGAATAATCTTTTTTTTTCTTTGCTTATAAATTATAATTTCCATTTTGACAAATAATATTCAGAAAGATAATTTTTATCTTTACTTTTGGGCTTGTTTGCTTATCGAAATTCTTTCAGAATAAATCTCAACACTCATGAGGAACAAAAATATGGCGATATGGGGCTAGTTGGGCCATTTCGCATGGGGCACGTTGGCCCACGCTACTACATAGGGTTTAGCAGGAGGTACGTTATAGAAATATCTCTGAATATGTGGGGTGGAATTGTACCAGATTTATTACGCAAGATACTTGTTATGAAAAACCATGCGGACTCAATTTTGATTATAATTAAACAATACTATTTGAAGATGTCCATAAAAGCTGTATCTCAGTTTGTATTGAACAGAAATGCACAAAATTTGTTTATAATACACATATTGTGGGTAATAACTCAACTACGTTACTTAAATTAATAAAGTATAATAATATAGAAGAATGTTTTGTAATAGTCGCTTCATGTTAGTAGTGGCTCAACTTACCCCGCAGTCGGGACAGGTTGGGCCAATCGACTTACCGTCAGTTTGAGATTTTGAATTAATACTGTAGTTAATATATTCAAATTTTACTATGGTGAATTATTTCTGAAGTTTCACTAATAGTGTCAGTTTAAAAAGCTTTCAAAATTTTAAATTTACTTTTTCATTAAAGTCTTAGAAGAAAAAACGGCCCAACTAGTCCCGGTCTACCCTAATATTGTTGAAAAGCAAACAATTAGACAATAAAAGCAATTTTTTATTTCGCTTACACAGGAATATTTCATAAATATACAGAAGGCATGTTAAAGCTAATAGTGCAAGAATACGTATGCATAGAAAAGGAAACTATTTTTTGAGTGTTTTTGCATTAGAGGGAGCTTTGCGATGATACAAACTCTGTAATATAAGATCTATGCAATGATTATCCATAAAAACCAGTTTCTTTTATCATAATTTATATTTCTCACTAATTGGCAAAGCAAGGAAGAATTCTAATAATAATATTATAGAATATTATATATTATTTTTTATATATAAAATATAAATATTTAACAAAATCTATTATGTCGAATTTCATCGTCCGGAACGCAAGATTTTTTTTCTTGTCTTTCTGTATTCCGGTATTGTTGTCTGCTTAAATTAACTGTGTTTGTAGTAAGCGATAAATCCAGTCTTTCTTCAATTTTAAACATCATTCATTTAAACTTTCCAAAGATTTGCGGTGATAAACAATTACTTACCTCATCATGGACACATTTCTAGAAATCATTTTCTCTAGCTAAGAATAATTTGTTGTATTTTTAGTAAAAAGTAACCTTATGTTTAATAACACGATTTTCGGTCAGGTAAACTGCTTTCCCCGAAATTTACTACCCATTTCAACTACCATTATGACTATAATGTAGAAAAGGTATAATATATTTCAAGAATACATATATAATGAAATTCCGAGCATAAACAAAGACTTCTTACGTTATGACCTTAAAAAATTAATAATAACACACAACTCCAATGAATGAGTCTGACGTCTGCTTCGCTTGTAGTTTGAATGTCCGACAGACAATTTTATAACATGGGGACATTCCATGCACGCCCTGCATGGAATAATGAAATGGATTTTATGATCACTAATGCCTTGCAAAAGATGGGAAGGTATAAAACTGCAAGCTTACATTTGAATAATTTCCGTACACTCCGTAGCTTAATAATGAATTTGGGCATCCTGAAATTTCTTATTGTTTTTCTCTTTGCGACTGACTCCCTCGTCTTTAAAATTAGTCGAATGCCCAGTTCTTTGATGGGTTTTCTCTCATCCAATGTTATGGTCAATATCCTATTTTCAGCATGGGCAAAAAAATTCATTGCATTCCATTTCACGGTCAATAGATTTAAGTGAGTTCTCAGAAAGGTAATGGGTTGTTTTAATTGCTTTAAACACGTGCTTTGGGTTCTGTGAACTGTTTGATTCTTTAAATATTTAAGAGCGACGATCAGACGTCTTCAAGAAAGCGTTCTTTTCTCTTAAACGTGCCATCTTAGTACTTTGATGTTTTTAACAACCTGGAACGTGACAATTCCCCAGGATCGCGAATAGACAATTCTTCAATATACTTCGCCTATTCTATGGCAGCTGCAATATTTGGAAAGATACTATTGGTCTTTAATGAGTGCTTTTTCGTATTCATCGGAGTTAGGTCTGTAATTTCGTCTTTTCTCATAAATCAAACTTCCAGGTATCATCTGGTGAGAATAAAAAGTTACATACCATGTGTTACAAAGCTATAAAGTCGTTTCCCTAAGATGCGAACCTTGGCGACAAACTTGGCGACTTGGCGATGAATTTGGCAACCTTGGCGACAAATTTGGTGACCATTTTCGTGACTTGGCGGCAAAGTTGGCGACTTTGGCGGCAAAAGCAATTTTCTAGAAGGATCTCGAACTTTCAACCTATTTCTACTGGTTTCATGAACTTTCTAGAGATTACGTCACTTCCTACGTGATGAAGTCACTTCCTGTTGAAAAGTATAAAGGCAAGCTCTCAAGCCAAGAAGAGTCAGTTGGATTTTGATCTGCAAGCAAGCTGGTGAGCTAATAGGAAATCTTTGAACGGTGTGTTAAGATTTAATGGTAATCTCTGTTGTGAATTTTTACAAGTGCTGTTTTAATATTTGTGTCACGTTTCTTTGCTTAGAATACCTGTAAAATAAAGAGCTTTTTTTTGTAATGCTGTTTCTTGGACTGCATTCACGTACACCCACAAGACGATTTTGTCACATATGCAAGCAAATTAAGAGATTTAACGATGTCATGATGGATGAAGGGTTTCCTTAAAGGTCTGTTAATTTTTGTAACTTCCTGCATTCTTCCAATTCAATATTAAATAATAAACAATATCGTAATTTTGGAGCTTAGTTTTACAATATGTTATCATAAACAGAGAAAATAAATGTTGTTGGTATATTTTAAGACCTAAATAATCTTTCACTATGCATATATACATTGATCTGTAACAACTTATATGGCCGCGGTGGCCTAGTGGTAAGGTCTCGGCTTTGGGGCCGGAGGGTTCCAGGTTCGAAACCCGATTCCACTGAAGATCCGCCGTGTATGGGGCCTGTTGCACGTTAAATCATACCCAGTGGCCAAACGTCCTCCCGTTGGTGTGGCGTGGACGTTTGGAGAGGGGGGTGCCAGCTCAGGTGTCGTCCTCGTCATCTGACCGAGGTTCAAAATTACGAGGTCCGTCCCAAAATAGCCCTCGTGTTGCTTCAAAACGGGACGTTAATATACCTAAACTAAACTAAACTGTAGCAATTTATCGACAAGATGATGTATGAAAATTATGTTCAGGATTAAGAACTAAAAATTGCATATGGAGTTAATTTCATATATTTTTTTAACTTTGGTGGGAATGCGCCATCGGAAGTAATAGAATCAATTTTTATAAATTGATTTTATTAATTTTAAGAAGATGAATACTTAACAGCTAATAATTCTATAAAAAACAGATAGAAAAGACTTTTAAATTTTTTTTAAATATTAAAAAATTGCCAATTTTTATCACTTTTTCCAATTTTTAAGGCCCATGCTGGAATGGAAAATATCAATAAATTTCCTTACTTTTTTCCTCGTTTAATTTCTCACCAATTTGTAACTTTTTCGTGGTATAACGGCATGACTTTTTTTTTACTTTTTTCAGCCCATCCTAATGCGTATTGAGAGCAACAGTGATTTATTGTCATGCTAGTTTAATGTTTTTATATATTTTATTTGGTATCTAGTTGTAATATCAATAATGAATAAGTTAGAATGCTTCCAATAGCTGTCAGGATCAAACCCCTATCGAAATAGAAGAAACCCCAGGCCGATAGAGTGAATGGTGGGCTGTTGTGAGTGACAAGCAAAAGAAGAAATTCTTTCTTGTGCTCTTCATCTGAAGCAATAAGCTTTTTCATCATCTCTTCTTGAACATCTTTTGCATTCTTGCACGCTTCGTATACTCTTGAAGCAGCCAGAGAGACGCACAGAAAAGACAGCACTGCTCTAAGAGCTAACAATTGACCCGAAACAGTGTAACTTTTTAAAAACCATTTCTCCTCCGACTGATGGAAAGGATCCATCTTAACAAAGCAGTAAAACATAGAAATACAGTCACCGATTTCAATGAGAAATATAGGAAGAGACATTGTGTTTTCAAATGACTTCAAGGCTTTTATTATTGATTCATAAGTAAGAAAATGGTATCTAATGGAACTGTGTACTGAGATGTCTGAAACTTTGTATGGGATTTTCGATAGCTTGTGAAGGAGTTTGTTGTAATGGAAACACAAAATTACATAGAGAACAGCAAGGCAGGTTCGTAAAGTGTATGTTGCAAACTGATAAGATAACATTGCAATCCATGCTATTTTACAGTTATAGCCTTCACTTACATAGGAATAATTGAAACTAAAATAAGTCAAAACGCTCTTGCATTCCCTTTCTTCCAATTCCACGAAGACGCTAACCCATATTGTTAAAGGGACTCCAACAGCTACTAACGCACCAATTTTATCCGAGATCTGTTTGAAAGCCACATTTAAGCTGCTTCCTAAATGTAGAATATCATTAAGTATATCAGAAATCCGCTGACATCTACTTTTTAGGGTGAGCCATAATAAAAAAGCAATGGCATCGCCAAACTTTCTGGAAATCGATTCCCTGAAGTCCGCTACTGGTGAGCGGATTTCGTACAAAAAAGTTATGGCGACAAAATGCAGAAAGTAAATGATCCACAAGACTGACATGAACCTCTGGTAAGCTGAGCATAGTTTTGCTGTCTTGCTGCTTGAAATTCTTGAGTTTTTGTCCGTATCAACACCAAAAAGAAACATTATGTTTCTCAGTAATGAAGGAGATTTAAAATTTTCAGTATTTGTTCTATCCTCTATGTTTTCCATGATGGGGTTTCTAGGTTCTCCAAATATTTAGGAAAACTAATTTAGCTATTTCGCGTGCTCAGACAGGAAAAACCATCCTGTTATGCTAACCTTCAAGACCTTTCTACTGAGATTGAAACCCAATATCACCACTTAAGAATATTATTCTTCTATTTTCCTCATTGCATCGATTAGTAAATTAATAATAAAATTTATTCTGCAACAGAACCTATTCAGAGAATCAGAAATCGTTTGGGAAATGATTGATGGCTGCTTTTATACACGTGTCTAGTTTCCTACTGATAATCGAATGAAGCTGAGAAGAAGACCTCTTCCAACAATATAACTTCAATAATGTTAGGAAATATTTTCCTTTAACATATATCGTTTCCTTGACAATGCAGAAATACGCTGCTGCAGCTCTATATTTTGTTTGAAACGCATTGTGAACAAGACACTTTACCCAACTTAACAATTTAATAATGAGCATCAACTCAAAAAGCTTTCGTTTCTTCCTTAATACATAAAAGCTGATATTCTCAAGGAGGTGCTTATTACCTTTTTTTCCCACTTTTAGAATGCCTTTTAATAACAAAACCATTATTTTTGGTAGAAAGAGGAGAAAAGAGGAGTATTTTCTTATATATATATATGTGTGTGTATTCTCTAAGTTATCACATTAACAACATGCTTACTACCAGTTTTGCCTTCAGAACATACTTTCAGGGTAACATGATGTATACTAGTCAATAAATTTCAAAAGAAAACATTTAATTGATATAATGTACTTTTTGAATTTTATAATTATTTTCAAATGTGATCCCCATTGTCAAAAAAGGAATTTTTCGTATTGATTTGCCTGCTGAAAACCTTTTCTTTAAAAGCCCTTTATCGATTTAATTTCCTGAAAGATTTAACATAGATAACTGAAACAGAAAAATTTATCAATTCCCTTTTCATTCTTTCGTAAGATAACAAAAACGCAATTTAATCTCATCTCTGGCCTATTAGACGCACCACACATTTTAAATATATTTATTAAATGAAGGATCTTTTTATTATTATTTTTGCTTGTGAAATTGTACCTAAGTGCGTGACTATGAAATACGGACCTCTATTTAATGAAGTCGCTAAATCCCGAAAAAAAGTTCGTTATATGGAAAATTCGTTAAATGGAGATTCACCTTTTAGAATACTTTAAACTACACAAAACAGATTTTAAATTCATAAACACTAAATATTATTAGAAGAGTAATTAATCACACCTCTATTTTGTAAATTAATATCTGTTTTATATATTTTACCCATCAAAAAGAAATCTGCAAGGAAAACAAAAATAAAACAAAACATTGTCTGGGAATACACTGTATTTTCAACTTAAAAAAAATTATGCTAAAATTTATGAATTTTAGCATTTCATCATACGAATGTTTGTTGATTTCTGCATCATGATCATTTCCATCTTCATCATCTTCGTCTTCATCACAATTCATCGCGGTATTGTTTTTATTTTTCACACTGTCCACTTCAAAGCTGCCTCATCCACTTTTTCATAGACTCCTGCTTTTAAGCATTTTGACCAAGAATTCGATGAATCATAATTTTGTATCTTATCACGATTTTTTTATTATGGTTGATTAGCTGTTTGGAGGAATACCAAATGTTAAAGTAATATCCTTTTTTTTCCACTCCTTTATCCACCTCATGAAGAATTAAATTTTTTTCTTTCATGCTCAAGCACTTTCGCTGAGACATTTTCCGGCTTCAAGGTCATTGATGGCCATAAAATGCGTTAAAAGAAAGAATAAGTTTGAAATGTTTAGAAATATTTTGAGAAATAGGGAGGAAAAAAAATATTGGATCACAAGAAAAAGTTCGTTAAATAGAGATTGCACTTCGCTATTTGGAGGTTATTTTACGAAGAAATTCGCAAAATCTTCTTGGTTCCAAGAAAAAGGTTCGCAAAATAGAGGTTCGTTAAATAGAGGTCAGCTATAAATGATAAAATTCTTTGAAGTTAGGAGCAATACTATTTATTGATTTTTAATAAACAAATACAAATGAATTAAAATGAAATAAGTATTTATTTTTAATATTTAATCGGGATGTCTTTCTTCTGGACTGGGCCCTGATTATTTTAGCCAAATCTTCACTAAATCGGTGTTGCATTTCCACGACACAATCGTCACAAAGATATCGAATTCTACAGTGCAATATTTGAAAGAGAAAGATCTAATTGTCAATGTAATTGAACGAAAACAAAATCGGACTATCTAGTCTCAAAATACAAGGTTTCTAATTGTATGCTTTTTTACTTTCTCGTATGCGAAGTACACAAAGAGAAAGAATTATAATCGTCAAAAAATTCGAACTCCTTATTTTGACGAATCTTCATGTTTTACACCTCCCTGAGTCCGAAAAACACAATTTTAGAATTGTGTCTGTGTGCCTGTGAACACGATAACTCAAAAACTACTAGAGCTACAGGGATGAAATTTGGTATGTGATCATTGCGCATAATTTGTAGATTTATATCAAATTTTGGACGAAATCCGTCTGTCTCGCTGATCTCGTCTGATCGCTTCATGTACACTTGAATCAGATAAGGAAAGTTCCTATTCCCGAAGATACCATAAATACTTCACTCAATGTTTGCGGCTGTGAGTTCATTCGAATTGCAGTATCAGAAAGAAGTAGGTCAAGACACTTCCAACAGCGGTGAGAATGATACCCTTCGTAAAAATTAAGAAACCACAAGCAGAGACTTTTAAAGATGAAGTGCTGTGCGGTATGAACAAGGCAAGAAAACTCGTGTTGATGCATTCGTCCTTCGAAGGTATGATCATTTCGAATATTTTTTCTTGGATATCCTTTTATTTCTTGATGGCTTCATGTACATTTGAAGCAGCCAAAGAGACGCAGTGGAAAGATAGTAATGAGCTCAATGAAATATACAGAACAAAGAAATTAAAATGTTTCGTCCAAAAGTGGTTAGACAGGCGACGAAATGGATCTAACGACACAATGCCAAAAACATGCAAGAGAAGTCAATGACTCCAATCAGAAAAATGGGTAGAGACATAACATTTTCTAACTGCTTCACAACGTTAACTATCTTTTCATAAGTTATTAAATAACACAGAGTTACCCGTTTTGAATGTCTTCCTTCCTGAAGATGCATGCTGAGTAAGAATTTATCGTAATATACAACAAAGGATGACGTAGATAGCTCTAAATGTAATGTTTAGAGCAAACATGGGGACTTGCTGAAAGAACATGGTGACATACATTATTCTCTTACAATTTCTGCCAGAGATATTAACACTAATGAAACAAAAGTAATTTAATAACATTTTACCCTCAATTTCATCAAAAGGTACAGTCAGGGATAACCAAGCCAAAAATGGAATTAATCTGATAACAACTGTAGATAAATATACCCATAATGGGTTGCATTAAACCTTTAAACATTTCCCTAAACAATAAATATTATTCAATAGAGAACGCATTCTCTGTTTTCTTGAAATCAGTATGGTCCAAATTATAAACGTAATGATTTCAAGTGACTTTCTGGGTATTTTACTATTGCTGTTTCGTACAGAATTGTAAATATCGCCTGTAATAAAAGTGATTATAGAATGAAAAACATGAATTATCCAAAAAACTGTTGTGAATTTCAAATAGAAAGATATGAAATTTCCTCGTCTTGAAAGATGCTCTCTTTTTTTCCTGAGATCCACACCAAGAAGAAGCATGCTTTTTGAATCTCTGGAAATGTTGTGAATTTCAAATAGAAAGGTATGAAATTTCCTGGTCTTGAAAGATGCTCTCTATTTTTCTGAGATCTACACCAAGAAGAAGCATGCTCTTTTTAATCTCTGGAAATGTTGTGAATTTCAAATAGAAAGATATGAAATTTCCTGGTCTGGAAAGATGCTCTCTTTTTTTTCTGA
>BGPR01021838.1:0-26008 GCA_013235015.1 Araneus ventricosus
TGAGTAGAACCATAGGGGATGATGCGCGCTTATCATTGGTCGAATCGCCCTGTCAATCATTACAAGTCCTGAAAGAAAGGCGTGTCAGCGTTTTGCTTTCGACTCATGCCAAATATTCATTATTTATAGGATCTCCGCTCATGATTTTGCTCTTCTATTTTAATTATACTGTTATATCTATGGTCACTTACTTAATATACGCTTTATTGTAATGAAATAGCTTAAGTTTCCTAGCCGATAAAAGGCTTTTACACTGTGTGTGTGACAAATTCGAAATTTGACGATAAATTCAACTCATTTGACAATGAGGCATGGTGAAAATAAGATGAAAACAAGTTAAAATGTTTTAAAATAAAAGTAATTTTGAAAAAGAACAAAACACAGGTTGAAAAGAGTCAAAAAATCTCAGAATCACACCAATCGAAAATGAAACTATGAAAAAATGGTAGCGCCATCTATAGGAAGAGGGGAAAGTAATTAAAGTCACAAAGTAAAAATTAAAGAATTCCTTTAAACTTTACACCATCTACCAAACTCATCACTGTTTTCGGTAAATTCGAAAAAATATTCGTGTTTTTCTAAAACTGTTAGAATGCTGAAAAATACTAAATATTTTGTTATTTATAATAGAAAATTAACTTGGTTAGTGCCCCATAAAATATTAACAATAACTTTAAATTATTTTATGGTGTATAGAACAAAGTTAGTTTTCTATTATTTTTTTACACCAGTTTATTGGATGTTTTATTTATTTTTACATTTTTTAGTTATTTTGTATAAACGCAAGTACCTTCTTGCAAGTCACAATTTTTTAAATTGAAAAGGAAAAACAATTTTTTAAAAAAGAATTTCAACTTTTTAACATGAAGTTTAGGGTTTCTTTTTATTTATTAACGCACTCGCAATATGTTTTACCTTTATTGCCATTTGTTTTATCAGAGCAACAAATATAAATTGCATGAAAATTCAGAATGTTACATATATATTTTCTTTAAAAAGCAATTTGTTAAGAAGTTTTTCATCGTGATAGTTCATTTAATTATTAGTCAACATAAACATATTGCATACTTGCTTTTACTAAACAACTCTTGTAGATAGTATATGAATTTTAAATGAACAGAGAAAAAGTGTTTCACACTCAACTGTAATAAGCATATTTATGGGTTATGTAACATTTTCTTTAACATACTACTGCCTTGCCCAATCATAAAAAAAAACATGTTTACACAAACATGTACACCGAGTGTAGAATGTGAGGTACTACTTTTTTCCCCGCTTAATTTTCAGTTTCATTTTTAAATATATTTATAGATATATCTATAATATTTTATAGTGTTCAATCAAATGTTCATGGATTTATAAGAATACAAGACAAACAAATAAACATTTAAATAGTTACTTATTTTCATCAATCTTAGTTACAAATAAAACTAACAAAATGTCAGAGAAAGAAATAAAATGAACATCCATCTCTTTCAAACTTACACATTTCAAAATAAATAAAGCAATGAATCCCATTGTATACGTGTGGTCATGCTTACATATCTATGTCAAATATAAACCATATTTATTATTTGTTAGGGGATGGAATAAGGCTTTGTAGCACTATTCCATAAATTCTGAAACCATGAAAAAAAAATTAGATCTTCTAAGTTTAAAGCAACCTAAATAGTGAGATAAAATTAAAATAATTACAAAAAACTGCCTCCTGAGTTTTTTAATGTCATAAAACGGATAGATATGATAGAATAATAAAAATAATCAAAACCTAAAAAATCAAATAAATAGTTGATAATCATCATTGAAAACACAAATACAGTAAATAAGAAACAAAGGCTTAGCTGAAAATAACGTATTAATTTTAATAAGAATGCATTAAAGATATAGCTTTTATTTACAAACATAAGAAATGTGCAAGAACAAAACTTTTAAAATAAATATTATGTATATAGACAAACCTAGTTAACGAGAATGCACTTATTGCAAATTCAAATCAACGTAAACGGTTTCATTAAGTCCCATCAAACTGTTAATGATACTATAATGGCATTCTATCCTTTTCTTGAACGTTTACATTTAAGGATGTATGTGTATTGAGGACTTACACTTATTATTATTGAATCAGAATTTTCAACAATAACATGCTGGAACGCAACAGGCAAGAAGACTTCATTTTTAATTTCCATACGCACATTTCACGAGCGCGAATCCATTTTGAAAAGAAGGCGTCTGTTTCGGTTTCGATTAGAAACAGTGCTTCAAAGTAAGCACGGAGGAAAATGAAGCCAATGACAAGCGCGCATTATTCCCTATGGTTCTACTCAAGTACAGTTTGCTTATATGCGTCCCGGTCTATGAGGAAGTTGGGGAGAACTGTATACATTTCTTTGACTTCCATTGCTCTTCTTATTCTTCTGCTGTAACGAACATAAGAAATAATCCAATCTTTGAACTTTTAGCTTTCCTGTATTGTAACATTGACGTTGTCATACCACATACGTAACAAATGATAACAATACAAATTTTCATTTACCAACCCAGGAATAAAATTCCGGGCTTTATATTAAAGAAACCTACAAAAAAAATACAGAGATAGCGTTTGTTTGAAAAATTTTAAAATTTTATATAGAAAGCTTTTCAACATTAAAAGTGGTGAAACTTCTTTCACAAATTTTCAAATCTTCATTCCTAACTGTGCAATAGGTGATGTCTCATTTTGACATGAACCTTATTTGTTCCCGTTTCTGAAGCTACCTATATATGTACTTTATTCCAAATATAAAAAGAGAGTGCGCAAATAATCCATAGACATTTCAAGAAACCATAATATGTAACCGGATTGTAAAATGGGACACTTCATGCACATTTGTGGGTTTCAATCAAAAAATAATTTTTTTACTTCATAATGTCATATAATAATTTTAGTACCAATAAAAAAAGTTTTGTAGATGTCGAATTTCAAATAGTTTATTTAAGGCATCTTATTACCAGTAGAGCTACATAAACGCAATATTGAAAATCTTAAAATAAACTGACTGTTAGATCCGATTTAAACAAAACGGATTAAGTTTTAAATAGGAAATTTAAGCAATTTATCTTCAAGAACTCCTCTTGATGTTATGTTTGGAGTTTCTCATTATTCACAAACAAAATTTAGTAATTTCCTATTTAATGTACATTGGAAAATATTCTGACAAGTGTATTGGTACGTTATATGTGTTCAACCTTACTGTGTGAATCTGTTAAAAACTACCAGTATTGAAAAACCATGCGTGAGGATTCTTGCTGGTCTGCTGGCAAAAATGAGCAGAAAATCAGTGAGCCGACATATAGTTTTAATCTGCACTTTTCCTGTATTTTCTTTATCGTAAAAAAACATAAGAAAGGCTCCGCGACGTAGATTTTTCGTGAAAACGTCGGAATAAAATCATAAAACAAGTGTTTCGTATTAATATGTAATTTAATTATCAATCTGTTTAATACAAAATTTACTCAGAGTAGTATAATGGTTGCAGAATAGATAAATCACAAGCTACCACAGACCCTTGATACTTCAGATAAACTTGTGATTTATCTATTCTGTAACCATTATACTACTCTGTGTAAATTTTATATTAAAGAGATTGATAATTAAATCACATATTTATACGATATACTTGTTTTATTATTGTTTCCCGACGTTTTCGCGAAAAATCTACGGCGCGGACTCGAACTGCGCCTTTCTTATGTTTTATTTAGAGTAACTTTTGAGGGCGCCATCTCTTGACAGTATATAGAAATATATTTCGCGTATGCGCAGTAAATCATTAATTGCTACAAATGCTCATATTTCCAGTAATATTCAAATTTTTGAATTTAAATTTTAATACAATGTTTCTTCTACGTTTTGTCAAGTATTCTGTAAGTTTCGTACAATTGGAAAGAAAACTCTGCATGTTATAATAAAAAAATATTCGGAGTTTGAAATTTTCAATTTAATATCGCTTTTTTTAAATATTCTGATATATATTTTTATTTTCTCAGTTTGGGTCCGGTAATACTCCTCAAGATCTTTAAAATTACACCAGAATCAACCTCCTAGCTAAATGCGTTTCCACGCTACACTCATTTATTTCCTTACATAAAGCTAATTTATAACAATCACGAGCATGCGCCTACACTGTTACGATGACGTCACAGGCAAGACAAAAACTATGCGACAAACTCTTATAGATATAATCTATCCGTTGTAAAGTCCACCATTCTTTTCACATTATTCGACTCGTACTTATTAGAGATTGAAACTTGACGGTATTTTGCCACACAATAAAGTTCGACGACTGTCACTGTAACTAGCGGAAATACGTTTTCACGTCAAAAAATTTATGTATCTTTGTCGAGAATAGAAGTCGAACTCATATCTTGGTTAGAGAAGATTAAAGAACTTACCTGGTTTCTACGAGTTTTTGATTGCAGCAGTCTCTGACTAATCCGACAGATCTCAGACCAGAAGATTGCAGGATGTGTAGACGTTCATTTTAAATGGAAAACAGTGTATTGTACTAACATACAAAATTATGCAGAAGATTATTATTATTAATGTCAATATAAGAAAATGACATTCTAATTTTAGACAGCAGTTTATTGTTTACGTCACGTCAATGTCACTCATTTTCGAATTCAATGACTTTTTTCCCTGTAACTATCACTGAATGATCGTCTGAAAACTCCTGATTACTGGAAGGGTCAGATTGGCGAAGGGCCGCATTCTGGTAAAACCATTTTATTGTATAAAGTTTGATGCTAAAATGCTTTTTCCAAATTTACATTGTTACAGCCACCAAAATGCTAAATGGATCTGAAACATTTTGCGTATATTAGAAGAACTAAGCATAATATATACGCGATATTTTTTTGTAATTTTTTTTAAAACCGTATTTTTGCTCTTATCATATTTCTGTAAAATTAAACTTACCCGTTTTACTGACCAAAATCCCCATCAATTGAATATATATAGAAAGAAATTTTAACAATTTATACATTTTCGTAATATAAGTGCATTTTGTAAGTATAAGTGTTAGAAAAAATTGGCATTTGTTGGAAGAAGGCAATAACCCCTGAAACGGTTCAAAGGGACAGGGCAATTTCCTTAGAAAGTTTCAAATAGACAGTCTTAGCAATGCATAGAAACAAAACGACCAGACATCCAAGATTACACCTCATATCAGACCCGAGACAATAATAAAAGACTTATACTTTATAAAAAGTTACTTAAGGTATCCGAGTGTGTTCTGAGACATTTTTTAATGTCATTTTTCAACTTCATATGTTTTAAAACTATGAAAATATTGTAAAATTAGGCTTTCAAAATAATATTTCTTTAAAAAAACTGAGAAATTTGAAGAAAAATGACTAAAATAGTTGCCTTACGCTAACAGCCATAGACAAGATCATGTTCTAAATATACATAAATCCTTGTAGGAGTACATTTTTGTGATAGTTATCTGTGTTTTGCTCTAAAATATTTGTTCTACTTCAAAATAGTTTTGAGATATAGTTGAACATATTTACTAAACTGGTAATTTTTCATAAAAAATGCTTTTCGTTTATATTTAAGCACTTAAAAATAATACTTGATTTTAAAATTGACCTTAGTTTTTAGAGGAAAACATCAAACATATTACAGAAAACAATCTCAGATAATTTCATATCAATACTTGAATAAAGTTTTGAGAAATTATTGTAAAGGTCGACAGTTTTCCTCAGAAACATCATTTCTCAAAAAAACACATTTAAAGTTTTCATGCAACATAAAATAATGCTTAGAGTTCGGTAATAAAACAGCTGTAACTCCATTTGTAATTTACTTAGAGTAAAAAGTAAGACAGTTATAGAAAGCTGATTAAACAGGCTACAAAATTAAGTCATAAAATTGTTTTTGATAATTTCATCAAAAACGACGATTTTAAACCAGTCGGATACCTTAAGTTTTCATTTAGAACACTTTGAAGAAGAAAAGTGGCATTTAAATTTTTTCTTAAAATTTAGGGGGGCTAGGAGGCATGTATCACCTGTGATACATCAGAAACGAGACAAGTCAATATCAGAATGTCTTAAATTTAAGGAAAAAAATGTTTCCTTGCTTTTTTATCTTGTTTATTCACACAATACAATAAATTTAAAAAGGCTTCATGAAAAATAAGCATAATTTCTAGGTTATTAATTCGTTATAGGTACAATATTGTTATTAGTTTACATTTTCATGAAAAGTTTTGAAATAATTTCTCGAAAATTCTCTGTTGAAACAGAAATGTTTTCGTGAGTTTTATCTCGTTCATCATAATCATCATTATAGTCACTCAAATTGTCATTCATCTGATAATTATCATCTTCATCTGACAAAGAACTTAAATCAGAATCATTGCAATTCAGGGTCTCTAAAATTGCATCAGCAGTCAAATATTTCACTAAAAAAATTTAAAAAATCAGATAAAAATTAAGACAGAAAAACGTTCAAAAATTGAAAATAAGAACTTTAACTGCATATTTTAACTAAATAAATGATGAGAAACATCCTTCAAAATTTTAGTAAATGATAGAAACAAAAACAATTTGGAACACATTCTCAGACGTGATTGAATTTCATTGTATCAAATGTGATACAAAAAAAGTTTAACAAGTTAGTATGATTTAATATTACACAGAAGATAATTTAGTTACTGTAAATGAGTAACTAATAAATAACAAAAGAAAAGGTATATTTTAAAATTAGTGCAATATTTGTAATTAAGTAATAAAAAGGACTTACTTTGACGTCTAGGAGACATGTAGTTATTTTGAAAAAAACGCGCTTTAAAATAACAATCGTGGACAAGTAACGCCATATGTTGACTAGAAGAAAAGATTAGACAAGGTATTTCATTATGTATCGCATACGATTCAACAGGTTTCGGAATTTTAATTGCCATCCAAATTTTTTTTTAAAAAATGACAAACATTTGTATCACATGTGATGCACCAGAAGGATAATACCGAAGTTTTGATACAGATTTTAAAAGTTCATTTTCTTAATTTTTTTTATTCGATTCGAAAAAAAAAATGGAATTAAATTACCAATTAGACCAAATTTTTATTTATGAGTTGGCAGTTCATAATATCCAAACATCACAAAATAATGATCACAATGTGTTTTAATAACGCATAAGTATTCACATAAGCTTGTTTGCATAAGTGGAAGTAATCGAATAAAAGAGAATATTCGTTGTTTAATGAAATGTTAGAATGTATATTAACATTAATAACTTGCTGAGATTAATTCTGACTTTCAGTGCTTTCCATTTATTTTCTGGTTTTTCTTTGTTATTCCATATGATGTTGGTATTATCTAATTCTTCGTATATTAATGATTTTCGTGAAATAATGAACCACTATAATTTATAAACATACCGATGTAATTGATAAACATACCACTATAATTTATGCATCGCTTAGAGCAAAAATAGAAAATTAATGTACTTACAAAACTACACGGGCGAATTAGTGATGTGTCAGTTTCGTTCCTTTCGTGGACAGTCCAGCTGCGGAACCAGATCCGCGGATTCGTTCCGAAACGTAAATGGATTTATAGCCCATAATTACTGTAATAATCTTTATTAATGAAATTGTATTTTAATATAATTATGAATCATTATTAATGAAATTATAATTTTAATTAATTATACTGATATTAATTTTACTGAATAATTTTGATTAATAATTATAATTAGATAATTAATTATACTGATGATAAATTTAATAATTAATTTTAATTGCTAATTATATTTTTAAATTAACATTTCTCTTAATTATTTAAAATTTCGTTAGTGAATTTAACGAAATTTTGCAAGAATCTTCAGTATTTTGAGACGCTTTTGGTTTCTATTATCTGGTTATGTCTTCCCATCAATGTCATTTAATTTGTTGGAAACAATATATTTACTGAAGCGGTCAGTAATGAAATTTCAGCTCACATTTCTTTGTAATTAAACATAAACTCACCAATTCTAATGAGCTCCATACAGTAAAAAACTTTTAATCATCATCCAGGAATATAAAACAACTCTTTGCAGTTATCAAAGATCCACTGCTGTTAAAATCTGTTATTAACTATATTAACAAAATGTAATTTTTTAGTAAATTCCTGTCAGTTGAGTTAATTGCTTTTAAATTTTGAGCAAACTATAGATGTCGTTTCAACATGCCGACATGTCACGTGCATACGTGGCTTGCTCGGGAGAACGTCGTGTTACGAACCCTGCTGACACGGGTTCGAATATCAGCAGGTATCGTCGTTGCAAGATAATGTTTTGAAAATTTTAATTTCGGATATCATGCTTAAAAAGTTATTTTATAATATATATTCAGCATTTTATTTTATTTTGCTCTTTATTTCCAAACCTGAATTATTATTAGATAAATTTTAAATAATTCCTCAAACTTATATATAAGTATGAGGGAACTAATTTAGAATAGGAATTATTTAAAATCTATCTAATAATAAATCAGGTTTGGAAATAAAGAGTAAAATAAAATAAAATGCTGAATATATATTATAAAATAACTTTTTAATGAATATATCTGAAATTAAAATTTTCAAAGCATTGTCTTGCAACAACTATGCCCGTTAGGATTCAAAATCGTGTCAACAGGGTTCGAAACATGGCGTTATTCCGACCTTGTCACGTAAGATTGTGCTGGGAATGGCATACTTAAATGAAGTGTTCAAAACCAAAATTTATGAAAAATTTTCGATGACCTTTAAATTACTCACATGGAAAAATATTATTTCTTAATAATTTCTGAAATGCGTGCCTATTTGTTGACCTATCTTAAACTTTTATACCAAGAATTCTTGACTGTTTGAAAAAGTACAGACTCAAATTTTTCTCTTAAATAATTATCAAATCTATTAATTTCAGTGTACCGAGATTCAATAAATGAAATTATTTTTGATATTGAAATCTTGAGTTAGAAAAAAACATTATAATTATTTTTAATTAAAATTATTATGAACTCTTTTCACTTGCATTTTCTTTTTACTAGCAACTCTTTTACTTCTCAACCAATATCAAAAGAATCATTGATCAAACCAACTATTCTACTGCTTCCTTTGCAAACAACCTCAGAAATCGACCTGTATGCACAGCGTAACAGATTGTTTGTCAACCGAATCTTACCATCCTCTCCTGCTCCTCGCGAAGAAACTTATCTGCATCCATGACTCCAAATGATATATCGTTCATTCCTGAACGAAACAAATCCTCTTCTAAGATTCGAATCAGTGAATCTGAATCTGAATCATGATGCCTCGGAATCAGTAAATCCGATTCCGCGGATTCGTTCCTTTTGGTTGGAATCGTATCCGGTCGTTCCTTTTGAAGAGCCGGATCCGAGGATTCGTTCCGGAGTGAACGACACATCACCAGTGCGAATACGATGAAAATTTCCATAGACTTATCGAAAGGCTATCTGCCTCGATTGCGGTTAAAATTTATAAGTGTTGCTGTTCAAACATTTTTAAACATCAACTTTGATAAAATATTAATGCTGTAAAATTTTAGAGCTTGAAATACTGATGAAAAAATTTATAAGTGTTGCTCTGTAAAATTTTTTAAAATTCAACGTTGATAAAATATTTAATGTGCTTAAAATTATATTAAACTAAAATCCAAAAGTGTAAAGTGTGTAGAATAATTCATATTGTTACATAAAAATTTTTGGGTTCAATAGTTACTTTATTTCTGAAGAGATCAATAAAAATTCCAAATTTTACTTTAACATTAGATATTAAAAATTTGATTTGCTTATGAGTTCGAAAGGAAAATAGCTAGGATGATGAAACTTGGTATTGGAGTATAAATTTTGATGTTTTGAAATTTATCGAGAAAAATGTGTGTTTCCATCGGAAAATTCGATTTTAGTGCAATTATAAATATGTATATGACCCCTTATGAAATTTTAAAACACGGAAACTTTTACTAGACATTATTTTCTGAAAATTTGTATTTTTTTTAAATATGGGATGAACGAAGGAGAAATAATACCGAGTTGGCTCCCTTTTTTTCCGCGACTGTACAAGCACTGCATCTCAATTTGTTTATATTCCTGCCTTTAAATTGAAATACTTATTTAGACACGGAATTTTTGGTTTTTGTTAATAAATACTTTTTGGAGGTATATTTGAAGTGGTCAAAAAAGAAGGTCACGTATCCCTTATGCAGGAATTAATTGACTGGATGCCAATAAAGTGACAATATTCTTCATAAGATTAACGTTCCACAGCATCTTTCGAAAGGTTGAAGCATTTTAACATCGAAAGACTTTCAATCAAAATAAACAGAGCATATTGTCATTTGAGAAATAAGAGGCAGTTTTAAACGAAGCGAAAACAATACCTGAATTTTCTTAAAAGATATTTATTTATTTATATAATTGGATGCTTCTCTGTAGTTATATTGAAAAGAATTCAGAAAATGGAGTAACCACCAATGCAACAGTAATCATCATGATTATATAATACAATAGAGCCTTGTTTTAATGATCAAAACAAATTGTAAAAAAATGTCTCGCTTTACGAGTGGCAAATAGAGGGGATGTTCCGGGTTCTGAACCTGGCTACGCCCCCAGTTCTGTTTTAACTCTCGATCTTCTAGCATCTTAATGTCGCTTGTGATTGCACATTTTTAAAAACTTGTGTTCAGACATATTATTAAATAGACCAATGAGCCATAATGAGACCATGAAGGGACCTGATTTACTCTCAGAGGGTTTTGGAAATATCACTTCCACATCTTTGCCTGGTTACAATGATCGAAATTGCCGGGAAGGGGTCACCAAGAGAACCCTCATTTCTGTTTGGGAGAAGCCGGAGAGTGTTGTCTAATGTGAATTTGAGACAATGCCTGTGGAACTGTTGTCAACGAAATTGTGTCTTTGGCGAAGATCATGGGACTGGAGGTGGAAAATGATATCGATGAGCTTGAGGAAGCCCACAGCAAAGAGGTGACCACCTAAGAGGTTACGGAGTTTCATTATGTTTCACAGTAAGAAGTTCTGGAGGAGAGCTTGTCAGAGGAGGAGGATGTAACAACAAAGCAACAATCTTCTGGCGCAATAAGAAAAATGCTGAAAGCATGGGCAACTCTGGCATCGAACATTAAGTAGCATCACAGAAGCATACATTAAGAAGGCAATGGATATGCATGCTACAAATTTGTTTTATGATAATACTGCGTCGCATTTTCGTTAAATTTTGAAGTGACAGAAAAAAACAAATGTCTCCAGATCGATTTCTAGTAGAAAAGAATTAGCTATGTGTGATAAATAATAAACTATTTATTCCGTTTTTTTTTCTTCAAATAGAATTCGCATTCCATTTTGGTTCATATCACTATAGAAGAAAAGATGACGATGACTCACGCTCCAGAACAATGTTATGTATAATTGTCTTTAAATAATTGTTATACATAAAATTTGTTGAGTATTTGTTTCGGCATGGAAAGCATTATCGTACTTAACATTAATTTATATGAAAACATTCTTTTGATTAACGAATATTTCGTATTACGAGTAAGATCCTGGAATAAATTTTGCTCGCTAACCGAGGTTCAAATGTATTAATAAGGCACTTCCAATTTTGCTATGTAACTAAGTTTGTAATGCCATAACAATAGCAAGGTCCAAAGGTTAAGAACATTGAGTTCAAGCACTCCGTTAACCATAGCACCATCTCCATTTGAAAAAATATTCACTCAATATAACTGAAAGTTTTGCTTTTGGAGAGTTGGAACGGAACTATTTATAGAAAAGAAAGCATTTTTGGAAGTGCATTGTGTCTCAATGTGTAGTCCACGCAAAGGGTGGTCACATTGAAAGAGGTGTATGCCCTCATCGAGAAAGTGCCATTATTGAATAAAGTGCTATGGTGCACTGAAATATCATCTCTATAACACTTTGGGACATTTCATTCGCTGCGTTAAAGCGGTGTTTCAATGAAATTTCTTCTTTGTTTTTCATTCTTCGAATTCTCAGTTGTGTAGACTAGAACAACGCCATATTTAACCCTATCGGCGAATTCCGAATTTTTTTCAAGGAATCTTTTATCCCATGTGGATGTTAGTCCGCCTACCAAATTTGTTGGCATGTCAGCTGAAGGATTGGATTGCAGATGGCTCTCAGTTGGTTAAAATAATGTCAGGAAAAAAACTTCCTGTATTTAACTCACCTTCTGTAAATTTTTATGCTTCAGTATTTGGACCTTGTCTTTTGTACAAGATTTCGATTTCATTACCGTTTGAGTTTTTAGAATTAGATGATAAATCAAAGGTCTATAGGAGTAAGAAGCATATTTAAATGGAGATGATGTGGTACAGGCCTATTAGCTAAAGTGATTTCTGGGTACAAAATATTTGATTTGTTATTGCTATTGTAGCCATTTATTTTGATTAAATATAAATTGGAATCTTCCTGGCAGGCTGACTCTTGCCAGACCATTGGATTAGCAAATGAAAGAGATTTTATTTGGCCTCGATTCCATTTCCGTCAGTGTACAACACGTGTGAACCAGACTTCATGCGGTGCCCATTTCTTTTCCTTGTCGCCAAGATTCATACAGAAATAATGCCATTTTAAAATATTCGTTTATGCTTCCCTTCCGTTTCCTAACGCCGTATTCACTACAAATGAAGCGAAAGGAATCTAGGTAATTATCGTAATTTCATGATGCCATATTCATGTAAAAAATATTAATAAGCAAAGAAAATAAACTTGTGTTATCTCTATAAGATCAATAAACGAGAATAATAAGCACGTGTTATAACTCCATTTATGCGAGAGAAAAAGAAGGTTTCTTCACAAGCAAAGAGACACTGACATATTAGAGTCTGCAATATAATAACAATATGACAATAAAAATTTATATTTTATTTCGTAATTTTACTTGTTTTGGTACAGTATTTAATTTCGTTATTTATACTGTCATCTGACTCAGAAATTAATTTTAAATTCAAATAACATTGTATTTTATTCGATATTTCAGATTATTTTTTGTAAATATCCACCTCCCATGTTTTTGATTTGGTAAAACTCTGGAAATAAAAACAAATGCCATTTATACCCCCTTTCCCTGTCTGATTTACGGAAAAATAACTAACATTCGTAAAATCGTAGATTCAACTTTGCCTATTACTGTTGGATCTTTAACTAAGTTAGGATTAGCAGTGACTTGCCGAATGTGCAGCGCTGGGAATATTTAAAGTGTAAGATTGCAACCTCCAATCACACTATTTTTTTCTTTATAATTGCACAGTTCTTACTTTGAAATGCAGAGCTTAAATAAAGATAAAATTAAAAAGAAAACAATGGGCCGTTGCGGTGTGTTTATTCTTATTTATAAATTCTATTTCTTTATATTGATTTTATTAAACAAATCATGTTCCCGCCATGTTTAGTTAAATATCAAATTAAAGTATTCTGTCAAATTAACCTATTATCAAATTAACTATTAAAATTATTTGATTAATTAAAATTAACTATTTACTTAATTAAAGTTAACTAATTAATTGTTACAAAACTTCACTAAAACCTTTTTCATGGCTCATACTATATGCCAGTAATCTTTATCTTATAATTATCTAATAATTATATTAATTTAAATAAAAGTCACTGTGGCTATGTATGTATGTTCCACATCTCCTCCTAAAGCACTGGACTGATTTCAATCAAACTTTTCAAACTTTTTATTTAAGAAAAGAGAAAGGCCACCTTCAACTTTTGAAAGCCTTAAAGATGCTTAAAATTTCACTTAATTAAAAATTAAGCAATTGCGTTTTTCCGCGATGTCTTTCATTTCCATAAATTTGTTTCTCTCATTTTAATATTTTTTTTCGAAATTAATTTTAAACTGAATTCGTAACAATATTCTTGTTGATCAAAAATAATACGAAGAACTGTTTCCAGAAGGAAGAATGCTAAAAGAAAATTTTAAAAGTACACGATTTAACAATTTATATCGGGACCAGCTATTGATTTATTTTGACGCTTTAAATTAATGAATAATTAAATAGTTAATTTAATTGTTTCAATATATTCATTAAAACCTTTCATTGACTTTAGTAATTGTTAACAAAATTTGAAGTACCTGTATAACAAATAATAATGTATGAAGAAAACGGATGTTTTTAAAAATCGTCTGGTTCAATTGATATTCTCATTTTAATTGAAAGCGTTTTAGATCAGAAAAGGAATTTGTGTATTATAATATTTATACAATAGTAATTTTTTCATTGAAAATATTAAACATGAAAACATTTTAATCCAGAGCAAAGCCAGGTATATCAATTAACAGTTATAATTAACAAAATTTAACAAAGATATTAACTATAAATTAATTAGTCATAAATTAGTTATATATTATACCGTATAAAAATTGAAAGTGAATGCGGTTGATGGGAACTCATAACTTCTAAGTAATTCTTGCTGTCAAAAAATTTCCAATATAAAAGTAGTTTGTAAGGATAAGGTGATAATTCTCCTAATTAAATTTTCTCTTTATCTTCAATCTTAACGAAGCTATGGGGAAATGATAAATGGGGGTATTGAATATCGTTTTTCAGCTCATAACTTATAAGCAATTCTAGCAGAGAAAAAACTTTTAGTATAAAAGTTGTTCGTTATCATAAGGTGATAATTCGCCTAATTGAAAATTTTTTTCTATCTTTAGTTGTAACAGAGCTAAGGGGAAATGATAAGTTGGGGAGGGGATTGAAAATGGCTTTTTAGCTCATAACTTCTAAGAAATTGTGGCTATCAAGAAAGTTTCAATACAAAAGTTGTTTGTTGTGATAAGGCAATAATTCGCCTAATTTGAATTTTCTTTCTATCTTGAATCGTAAGGGAATTATGGGAATATGAAATTTTGCACCCCCTTTGAGCTGGATAGCCCATCTACGAACTCGACCGAGATTTTCATTATCCTTACAACATATCCCAAGCTGGTTAAATTTACGTCAAAATTACTCCAGTTATCGTGTATATATATATATAAACTTTTTAACGAAGGGTGGTTTTGGGTTCTAGGGGTCATGATCTGCAGAAATTTTCGGAAAGTCGTGTCATGAGAACCATTGCAATAGGTAGAGTTCCTATAAGAAATCTACCTAAAAGATAAAAAACAATGGGGCGAATTTAAGACTTTTCGATTCTTATTTATAAATTCTATATTTTAAAAAATAGTGGTAAATAATACAAAGATATGAATTAAAGATTAACTTTCTTCACTGATGGAGGAAGGTGAAGGTTTGAACTATTGAGTCAGTATTTTGTAATTGGTTAATGGTATGTTTGTTTTTGCAGATGAATGATAAGTCAAGATAATACCAATATTGTGCTTATATTTATACAGCTGTTGACAATAAACTGGATTATATTCCACTGTTTTGGGGCAGAATGAAGTTCGGTTTTTTTTCTTTGTTAGTTTTCCCACGCTCCCTCACTGGAATTCCTATAATAACTAACTGTTGGAAAAAGCAGTGCTCTTTTTGTCATCAAACGCTCAGAAATCGACCCACGCAGATATGAATAGCTCTGTCGCTCGGAGCGGGTCGGCGGCAAAATTCTTTAGACAATGCATGCATACTTCGTCTGCGATGGTTGTAATGGTACTGATAGGCTTGTGATTGGTTTTGAGACAAAGTCTTACACAAAGTCAGTTTTGTCACTCAAGTGATATCACGCATTTCGCAAAAGAAGAAAAAGAGTGGACAACGAAATGCAATTGTCCCGTCGGGCAAGTACTTGCCAATGTACGTTTTTTCTGCAAATGCCTGTTTTCTTTCTGTGCCTGCGTGATCTTATTGGCGTGACAATATTCGCTCCGTGTAAACCCTGCTTAAAGGACATGCTTTTATTATACACGGGATGGTTTATTTCTTTTTAATATTCCGCAAGATTTAAAATTTTTCCTCATATGAACCGTTTGATTTTCAAAGGGGACTTCTGGAGACTCGGCCGGAATTACTTTTTTTGGCGTTTTTGATTTTCAGAAGGTATTTGTATCGTTTGGTGTAAACTTGAAAGCTTGAAAATTTACAGTTATGCTGTAATAAAGCATCAAAGTTACCGTGTGGTGTTTGAAAGGGGACTTCTGGTGAGAAGACCCCTTTTCTTTACACAAAACAAAAGCGCAAAATGTACCACAAAAGTAGTGTAGCCAAGATTGTATAGTATAACCCATAATTTAGACCTCATTCCCTCGAATGGAAATTGAGAAACTTAAGCATGGCTGGGATCTCCGTGGGTGCTTAGATATTTTTTGTCGTCCGAATCAGAGACCGGGGAAAAGTAACCCAAAAGTATGTTTTTGCCATATTTCGTAGCTCGCGGTCCAGTGGTAGGTGGGTCCCCTCTAGAGCGCCAACACACACAAATTCTCCTTTATTATTAGTAGAGATATTTCACTTTAAATTTCTTAAACATCTGGTGGGTTATGGGGAAAATGCATGCCATTTTTATGATAACAATGTCTTCTTTACATTCTGCAAGCCCAGATCAGTGTTGCCCTGTAGTCAGCCGGCCTAACATCTGTTGGATCTTTAACTAAGATAGGTTTATCTGAATACACATAGTATTGGGACTTTTAATTTCTCGAGCTTATTGGTGTTTAGCTGCACATCGAGAGGCTCTGCTAACGCTTAGTAACATTGTATTCCAGGCATCCACTATTAAAATAGATAGCAAGTAACAACGCTAAACTCTGCGTAATTATGTTGCAACGAAGAATTAAATCCAATGTAAGTAAGTGGCATTTATGATACCCAAATTCCTGCTTATTAAATAAGTGCTTTTAAAGAATTACTGATAAGTTTGTAATGCAATAAAACAAATAATAATTTTTTTCTTATAGAAAAAATCTGCAAATTCTTCCATTGTTTCGTGTACTAAATGAATGATGACGTTTGTTTAAGGTAACTGCTAATGGAATGTTTCTTTTTCGAGATGAAATTATACTGGAAAATGACGTGAAACATGTTTTCATATTTAATTAGTTATTTACAATACAATGGATGAGATCCCACTATTTTTAGTCAGATTAAAGTTGTGTTAAATTTTTTCTATGCTTCCGTATTCGTGTCTAAGTAACTTTAAACTTTTTCAACACATAATAATTAATTCATCTAAAATGACTTCACATCAGAGACAAGTAATTTAGTGCTCTTGTTTACAGTTTGTTTAATTAAAGATAGAAGCTTCGCTTTTCCGTTTGTGGGGCCCAATTGTTGCGCTAAGGGACACACTATCGGAAAATAACTAATACCTTAATTATATTCTAACATACAAATAATGTGAAACATAAGAGAAAGATTTGATAAACAGTTGCAACTTCACACAATACGGTGCGTGAACCTCAGCACATATTATCTCAGAAAAGGAGGCTCCAGTATAGGGACTGTTGGACTCCGCACCCTCAGTTTTTAACTTAAATCACTTATTTATTTAGTTATGCATGTAATATACAAATCCATCAACAAAATTAAAATTTTACAGTTTCAGCTGATCCGAAACGTGGGAAAAAAGCTTTTCCTCTTCTTCGAGAACTATAAATTCCCTTTGTTCTAGTGAGGACAACTAATTATAACAACTCCTATTGGTGCTACTTCTGTAGTTCGATGTCATAGACCCATAGATACAAACAGTCAAATTTGACAACTGATTTTGGTCTAATATGAGAAACTTTTAGGAAAGAACGAAAAAACCCAACGGTCCAATCGTGCTTCCGAGAGTTTTCGAAAAAAAAGAAATTGTAACACGCAACTAGACAGCTTTGAGAAAACAAATTGCTTACTGAAGTACATTTTCACTTGCTGCTGTTCAATGCATACCACTGTTTATAAAGATATTACCATTATAGGCAGCAAATATTCGAGGAGCCTTTCATCAAAACTGAATTTATAGGCATTTTATTAATATTTACTTTCTTTTTGCAATTCTCAAATCTCTTTACTCGACTTAAAATCACATTTATTTCACTTTATTCTGAAGACTGACCTTGATTTCAAATAAATGTAAGATGACATGATTAATATTAAGAAAAAGTGATTCAGTGCCAGAGTGGCACACACACGCACAAAACGCACCATTATTCTGAATGCGATTTATTCCAGAGAATCTTGTTGCGATATCGCTGAAATCTTACAACTAACAATCAGAGGCAGTATTGCAGACAACAGAAATTCTTTCATAAAAATTCGTTTGAATAATGAGGAACGCATATCCATTTTGGTCGAGTGGATTCTTCTGGAAGGAAATGATCTGGAGACAGCAGGAAGATCCGTATCCGATGATAAAATTGCATATGAGCATGTATCAAGCTTACCGCCACGATGTGACAATGCAGACATTCAGCTTTATCTCATAAGCGACGAAGAAATTTATTCCGAATATGTAAGAAGAACTCTCATTTCAGAATATTGAAGAAGATCAAAATTCACAGAGGGATCTCCGTAGAAGTTGAATTTTTCTTGATGTCGGTGCTTTGGACCTGGACATTTAATGACGAACTGTAAATGAAGAAAGATAAATTACAGAGGAGGATGCACTGTTCCAAGTCTCCAGAGATTCCGAATTTAATTCGAGAGCAAGTTCAAACCCTTAAAAATCGGAAGAGAAGTATTCAAATCCTTCTGCTTTCTTTGCTGGAACTATACTTTCTGACTCCAGAGCTATAGAATTCGTAATCTATACTGCTGCTACAGACCACCTCTGCAAAGAAAAACAACTTTTTTGAAATTTAAAGGCCTGCTTTCATTTCTCCCCTTGCGATTAACACCGGTTGTAGGGAAAAAATAAGGTGCACCAAGCATGAAGTAAAAGAACTCTGTTGCTTAAAAAAATGCTGTCAAAATATGCTTAGAAATTTATCAGATAGGCTGAAAGGTTAGGCTAATTACAGTTTTGCAATTGCAACTGGCAAAACTACAATAAAACATCTTTTCTATAAACTAGTCCTTGAAGCTCATTTAAAGGACATAATTTAAATGTTTATAGTTGATGTTGTCATAAATTAACCAGGATATTTAAAAAATGCAAAATGAGATATAACTTTCTGACAATATAGATATCATCATTAATAATCTCAAGCATTATTAAAGTTCGAAAAGATAAGTATTTTTGGCTTGATATATTGTATCGAGTAAATTGAAATATGCAATAGTTTTACCATTGTGTAAAAGCTAATATGACATCTCTTAAACAATTTATGAAATTTATTTTAATTACGTTTTGGAAAGGGGCCGCTTAGAAATATAGTGTCCAGTACCAGTGGAATCTGTAGATGGAACCATATATTTTTTTAGCATTATTGACGGTTATTCTCCGCGTATTAATGCATTTTTTTGAAAAGCATATTAATGCTTTTGTTAGTTTTAAACTATGTTTAACTCAAAAAGTAAAGGAAAACGAGCAAAAAGAAAAAAATCTGCATTAACTAACCACGGAATAGAATTTAGATATAATTTTTCAAAGATTAAGATGAAAATTAGGGATAAATTTGAATCTACAAACTTATTATCAACGAAAACGAAAGGTACAATAGGACAATCATTGAAAGTGTTAGGATTATACTAAATGAAACGAAGCTGCCTTAATAAATAGTTTCTGAATCAGTAAACACTGTTAAATATTTTAAAAACAGATTTCTGCTTAATTTTTTAGCGGGAAGGCTCAGTTAAATTATTATAGTACTTGAAAAAAGTAACGATGATGAAAATAAAATAATGTTTATCGACAGTAATAGCGAATGAGAAGTTAATTTCTTTTAAAATTATTTTTATTAATAAGTCTTATTACTCGGAAATAAATGTATCAAAATTCGGAAAAACGAAAATTTTAAAGGAAAAATGCATATTTTGTCAGATTTTTCCATATGATTAGCATTTTAAAATACTACAGCAATAGTACGAAAATAAAATGAAATATCATTATTTCCTATGCAGTAGTGAAAGTAATGTTTTAAAATATTACAAATTTGAAATTCAATTACATCACATTTGATGAAAGTTTTGAAAAAACTTGAAACTCTTCTTTTTCATCTCGAGGAATCTTGGAAATTAATGCTTTGCGTAGATAATCGATTTATTCCTAACGTACTTGTCATAATTCCAGAACATAATAAATCGAAATAAAATTAGGCATCCGGAATGTAAAATATGCAGAAATAAAATTTCCATTGATCCATACCAAAGATTCAACATGGCGTAATTTAGTTTGGGTTTCGCTGCAAATAGGGGGACTCGAAGTAATTAATTCCAATTTCCACAGATGAAACCGCTGCTATCGTTTATCGGCATTATTCTCCTATCCTCTGTTTGCCCTCTTCTATAGACACATAAAGTTAAAAATAATATCTACCTTGTGTCTCGTCTTAACAATGATACATTTTTGGGAGATATGCAGATATGGATAATAGTGAACAGGTTGTTTAATGGAGACAATAGCCCTGAAGAGGATTATGGGCTCCATTAAACAATTTGTCCAATCACTTTCCAGTGTTTATGTTGTAGTAATACGTGGATTCAGCTCCTGAAACTTGCTTGCTATCCTGTTCTATGAGGATTTTAGGGAGAAGGGTATACAATACTTAGCATTTCTTTCACTTCCATTGCTGTTCTTATTCTTCTGCTGTATCGAACACAAGCAATTATCCAATCTTAGAACTTTTAGTTTTCCCATATTACAACATTTTTGTTTTCGTGTTATATCCGGAACAAATGATAATACTACAAATTTTCATTTACCAGCCCAGGAATAAAATTCCAGGCTTTATATTAAAGAAACCTACAAAGACAAGCTAAAATATCGTTTGATTGAAAAATCTTAAAATTTTATATACAAAGCTTTTCAATATTAAAAGTGGTAGAACTTCTTTTACAACTTTTCAATTCTTTACTCCACACTATGCAAAAGGTGATGTCTCATTTTGACACGAACCTTATTTGTTCCATTTCTGAAGCTACCTAAAAAGTACTTTATTCCAAATATAAAAACAGTGTTCAAATAATCCATAGACATTTCAAGAAACCATAAAATGCAACCGGATTGTAAAATGTGACACTTCATGCACATTTGTGGGTTTCAATAAACAATAATTTTTTTAGTTCAAAATTTCATATAATAATTTTAGTACCAATAAAAAAGTTTTGTAGATGTCGAATTTGAAATAGTTATTACCAGTAGAGCTACATAAACGGAATATTAAAAATCTTAAAATAAACTGACTGTTAAATCAGATTTAAACAAAGAGGGTGAAGTTTTAAATAACGTACCTAAATGGTTTTTAATAGGAAATTTAAAGAATTTATCTTCAAGAACTCCTCTTGATATTATGTTTGCAGTTTCACATCATTCACAAACAAAATTTAGTAATTCCCTATTTAATGTACATTGGAAAATGTTTTGTCGAGTGCATTGGTACGTAATATGTGCTCAACCTTACTGTGTGAATCTGTTAAAATCTACCAGTATTGAAAAACCATGTGTGAGGATTCTTGCTGGTCTGCTGGCAAAAATGAGCAGAAAATCAATGAGCCGACATATAGTTTTAATCTGCGCTTTTCATGTATTTTCTTCATCGTCAAAAACAAACATAAGAAAGGCTCAGTTCGGGTCCGCGGCGTAGATTTTTAGTGAAAACGTCAGGATGAAATCATAAAAAAAGTGTTTCGTATTAATATGTAATTTAATTATCAATCTCTTTAATACAATATTTACACAGAGTAGTATAAAGGTTATAGAATAGATAAATCACAAGTTTATCTCATGTATCAAGGGTCTGTGGTAGCTTGTGATTTATCTATTCTGTAATTATTATACTACTCTTTGTAAATTTTGTATTAAAGAGATTGATAATTAAATTACATATTAATACGAAATACTTGTTTTATGATTTTATCCCGACGATTTCACGAAAAATTTACAGCGCGGACCAGAACTGAGCCTTTTTTATTTTTTATTTAGAGTAGCTTTTGAGGACGTCATCTGTTGACAGTATATAAACTACATTTCACATATGCGCAGGAAAACATTAATTGCTACAAATGCTCATATTTCCAGTAATATTCAAATTTTTGAATTTAAATTTTAATACAATGTTTCTTATACGTTTTGTCAAGTATTCTGTAAGTTTCGTACAATTGGAAAGAAAACTCTGGATGTTATAATAAAAAAATATTCGGAGTTTGAAATTTTCAATTTAATATCGCTTTTTTTAAATATTCTGATATATATTTTTATTGTCTCAGTTTGGGTCCAGTAATACTCCTCAAGATCTTTAAAATGACACCAGAATCAACCTCCAAGCAAAAAGCGTTCCCACGCTACACTTATTTATATTTATAACCTTTCATAAAGCTAATTTATAACAATCACGCGCATGCGCCTACACTGTTACGATGACGTCACAGGCAAGACAAAAACTATGCGACAAACTCTTATAGATATAATCTATCCGTTGTAAAGTCCACCATTCTTTTCACATTATTCGACTCGTACTTATTAGCGATTGAAACTTGATGGTATTTTGCCACACAAGAAAGTTCGACCGACTATCACTGTAACTAGCGGAAATACGTTCTCAAGTCAAAAAAGTTGTGTATCTTTGTCGAGCATAGAAGTCGAACTCATATCTTGGTTAGAGAGGAATAAAGAACTTACTTGGTTTCTACGAGTTTTTGATTGTAGCAGTCTCTGACTAATCCGACAGATCTCAGACCAGAAGATTGCAGGATGTGTAGACGTTCATTTTAAATGGAAAACAGTGTATTGTACTAACATACAAAATTATGCAGAAGTTTTTTATTATTAATGTCAATATAAGAAAATGACATTCTAATTTTAGACAGCAGCCTCTTTACGTCACGTCAATGTCACTCATTTTCGAATTGAATTACTTATGTTCTCTGTAACTATCACTGAATGATCGTCTGAAAATGCCAGATTACTGGAAGGGTCAGATTGGCGAAGGGCCGGATTCTAGTAAAACCATATTATTGTATAAAGTTTGATGATAAAATGCTCTTTCCAAATTTACATTGCGACAGCCACCAAAATGCTAAATGGTTCTGAAAAATTTTGCGTATATTAGAAGAACTAAGCATAATATATATGCGATATTTTTTTGTAATTTTTTTTGAAAACCGTATTTTTGCTCTTATCATATTTCTGTCAAATTAAACTTACCCGTTATACTGACCAAAATCCCCGTCAATGGAATATATATAGAAAGAAATTTTGTCAATTTATACATTTTCGAAATATAAGTGCATTTTTTAAGTCTAAGTGTTAGAATAATTTTGCATTTCTTGGAAGAAGGCAATAACCCCAGAAACGGTTCAAAGGGACAGGGCAATTTCCTTAGTTAGTTTCAAATAGATAGTCTTACCCATGCATAGGAACAAAACGACCAGACGTCCAGGATTACACCCCATATCAGACCAGAGACAATAATAAAAGTCTTATACTTTAAAAAAAGTTACTTAAGTTGTCATTTAGAACACTTTGGAGTAGAAAAGTGACATTAAAATTTTTTCTTAAAATTTAGGGGGGCTAAGGGGCACGTATCACATGTGATACATCAGGAACGAGTCAAGTCAAAATCAGAATGTCTTAAACTTAAGGAAGAAATGTTTGCTTTTTGCTTTTTTATCTTGTTTATTCACACAATACAATAAATGTAAAAAGGCTTCATGAAAAATAAGCATAATTCTAGGTTATTAATTCGTTATAGGTACAATATTGTTATTAGTTTACATATTCATGAAAAGTTTTGAAACAATTTCTCGAAAGTTGTCTGTTGAAACAGAAATGTTTTCATGAGTTTGATCTCGTTCATCATAATCATCATTATAGTCACTCAAATTGTCATCCATCTGATAATTATCATCTTCATCTGACAAAGAACTTAAATCAGAATCATTGCAATTGAAGGTTTTCTAAAATTGCATCAGCAGTCAAATATTTCAGCAAAAAAATTAAAAAAATCCGATAAAAATTAAGGCAGAAAAACGGGCAAAAATTTAAAACAAAAACTTTAACTGCATATTTTAAGAAAATAAATGATGAAAAACATCCTTCAAAATCTAAGTAAATGATAAAAACAAAAACAATTTGGAACACATTCTCAGACGTGATTGAATTTCATTGTATCAAATGTGATACAAAAAAGTTTAACAAGTTAGTATGATTTAATATTACACAGAAAATAATTTAGTTACTGTTAATGAATAACTAATGAATAACAAAAGAAAAGGTATATTTTAAAATTAGTGCAATATTTGTAATTAAGTAATAAAAAGGACTTATTTTGACGTTTTGGATCCATGTTGTTATTTTGAAAAAACGCGCTTTAAAATAACAATCGTGGAAAAGTAACGCCATCTGTTTACTAGAAGAAAACATTAGACAAGGCATTTCATTTCGTATCGCATGTAATTCAACAGGTTTCGGAATTTTAATTGCCATCCAGATTTTTTAAAAAAATTACAAATATTTGTATCACGTGTGATGCACCAGAACCGAAGAGGATAATTCCGAAGTTTTGACACAGAATTTAAAATTTGTTTTTCTTAATTTTTTTATTCAATCCGAAAAAAATTGGAATTAAATTACCTGATAGACCAAATTTTTATTTATGAGTAGGCAGTTCATAATGCCAAACATCACAAAATAATGATCACAAAGTCTTTGAATAATGCATAAGTATTGACATAAGCTTGTTTGCATAAGTAGAAGTAATCGAATAAAAGAGAATATTCGTTGTTTTAATGAAATGTTAGTATGTGTATTAACATTAATAACTTGCTGAAATTAATTGTGATTTTGACTGCTTTCCATTTATTTTCTGGTTTTTCTTTGTTAGTTGATATGGTATTGGTATTATCTAATTCTTCATATATTAATGATTTTCGTAAAATAATGCACCACTGTAATTTATAAACATACCACTACAATTTACGCATCTCTTGGAGCAAAAATAGAAAATTAATGTATTTTCAAAACTACTCGGGCGAATTAGTGATGTGTCATATTCGTTCCTTTCGTGGACAGTCTAGCTGCGGAACCAGATCCGCGGATTCGTTCCAAAACGTAAATGGATTTATTGCCCATAATAATTACTGTAATAATCTTTATTATTGAAATTGTATTTTAATATAATTATAATTTTAATTAATTATATTGATATTAATTTTAATGAATAATTATAATTGGATAATTATTTATATTGTTGATAAATTTTATAATTACTTTTAATTACTAATTATATTTTTAAATTAACATTTCTTTTAATTATTTAAAATTTCGTTAATGAATTTAACGAAAGTTTGCAAGAATCTTCAGTATTTTGAGACGCTTTTGGTTTCTATTATCTGGTTAGGACTTCCCATCAATGTAATTTAATTTGTTGGAAACAATATATTTACTGAAGCGGTCAGTAATGAAATTTCAGCTCACATTTCTTTGTAATTAAATATAAACTCACCCAATTCTAATGAGCTCCATACGGTAAAAAATCTTTTAATCATCATCAAGGAATATAAAACAACTCTTTGCAGTGATCAAAGATCCACTGCTGTTAAAATCTGTTATTAACTATATAAACAAATTGTAATTTTTTAGTAAATTCCTGTCAGTTGAATTAATTGCTTTTAAATTTTGAGCAAACTATAGATGTCATTTAAACATGCCCACATATCACGTGCATACGTGGCTTGGTCGGGAGATCGTCGTGTTACGAACTCTGCTGACACGGGTTCGAATATCAGCAGGTATCGTCTTTGCAAGATAATGTTTTGAAAATTTTAATTTCGGATATTCTGCTTAAAAAGTTATTTTATAATATATATTCAGCATTTTATTTTATTTTGCTCTTTATTTCCAAACCTGAATTATTATTAGATTACACCCCAAAATCTATCTAATAATAAATCAGGTTTGGAAATAA
>BGPR01021839.1:265-14895 GCA_013235015.1 Araneus ventricosus
TCAAAATCTCGAGTTCGAATTTTTTGACGATTACAATACTTTCTCTTCGTATACGAGAAAGTAAAAACACAATTTTGGAATTATGTCTGTCTGTGTGTCTGTGAACACGATAACTCGAAAACTATTAGAGCTACGGGGATGAAATTTGGTATGTGAACTTGACGCATAATTTGTAGGTTTCTATCAAATTTTGGACAAATTCCGTGTCTGTCCGAGGTCATGTGAACACTATAACTCAAAAACTTGAATAGCTAGATGGATAAAATTTGGTTCACAGTTTTATCGTCATGAATGTATGTCCGTATAAAATTTTGGGCCAAATCCGTCAAAGGGTTGACTGTCTGTCAAAAAGAGGCGTTCAAATTGCATATTCAATTTCTTTTAATCCGATTCTCATGCGCATGCGTACTGGTAGCAATCTGTTATTGTTGTAAATTTTATTTACAACAATAAATAATGTTTTCAAGCATGAATTGCAACAACTTTTTTATTGTTGTAAATAAAATTCAAACCGTTGTCATTATTTCAGCGAATCTTTTATTCACTCGCTTTTGCAATTGTTACGGTTGTGGTAGTATAAATTGTTTTCTTGGGAATTCAATTCCAAAGCGGAATTTTCGCTTTAGTATTCATTGCATTGCCTATTTTATCGCACCTGCTTCAAGGTAATATTTTTTTGAAACGTGGCAACAGATATTTGATTTCAGGTTTGTATGTTTCACTTTCTCGTATGCGAGGTATGCAAAGAGAAAGTACTGTAATCGTCAAAAAAATTCGAACTCGAGATTTTGACGAATCTCCACTTAGAAAGTATATGAGAAAGTTTAGAGAAGACCACTCCCACTGGTTATTAGATGGCTACGTTCCACGACACAGTACATTAAAAGGTACAAGACGCAAGACAGAGAACAACAACACAAGACATGTACACAGAAGAAGTAGAGAGAGAGGCATCATGGGAAAAAATGCCACCTACCATAAAAAGGAGAAGGCAGTGAATTGTAACCGCTACAAATTTAATTAATTATATAATTAAATTATTATTAATTAAAATTAATTTTTATTTTGACTTTTTTCTCTGAATGAAGTGAAGTGCAAAAAGGCAAGTTTTGAATAGATAAAATCGATAATGCAGCTATTTATTAGTAAGAATAAAAAAATATATTTGAAAAGAAGAAAATGTGAAAAATTTAATGATATACATTTGGCATCAGAGGCAGATTTAGATGCCGAACAAAAAATAATGAAAATGATGACTCCAAATGGCATCACAAGTACTGAAAGGGTTAATCGACGTTTTATTGTACTTTAAAATCTAATCACGAAAATGCTACTTTTTCTTGCGCAGAATATAAAAATACTTATTTTAAACATAACTGCGGCGATGTTTTTATTACGGCTTAATCGCTTCTGTTATGTATTTGTGCTCGATTTGAACGACAGTAGCAGTGATTCGATTTGAACGACAGTAGCAATGACTCGATTTGAACGACAGTAGCAATGACTCGACTTGAACGACAGTAGCAATGACTCCATTTGAACGACAATAGCAATGACAAAAGAAACAAAAGAAGAATTTTAAGAACAACTTCGTCATCTCAATGGCTCAACTAAACAACAAACTGCTTCACAGTTCGTGGGAATTTCACATCATATCCTCAAATATTTCAACAAGCGATACTACATGAATAAGTCATAAACTTTTTATTCGGTGTTGAGTGACACGATATGTCTGTCGCGAATGATTTATGGCTTTCTTCTTGATCAAAGATGCAAAACGGTTCCTAACAGCTGCCTTCTGAATTTCGATGAAAACGCAGAAATACTCGCTACGTTTTTAATTGCAAGACGGATCCTACTTTTCCCCCTTTTAGAAGGATATTGCGCTGGTGTCTTTTTTTGTCGCTGGCAATATTCGGCGTGTGAACTGGAAATCTCGACTGGAGCGTAAACTCGTTCGAAAGACAATGGAAAAGGTGTGTGTGAACTTGATTAAATGAAGAAAAAGGAATAATTTATTGTTCTCCTCCTACATGCGTTCTGGAAGGCTTTTCGATCGATGTTCCATATGCCTCCCTCGCAGAATCATCAGCTGCGATCGGAAAAACAAACAAAAGCCTGAAATTGTCTTTCTCGAAATTAGGTTTGAACTTCAGGACAATAACCTTCCGTTTGTTTTCCATATGTTCGACACAATTTTGAATGATCACATCGATTCGTTCCTAATAAAAATAACTATTACCATTTTCGACGCTTGGAATATTAGCCCTTTGCAACTGACTGAATGGTGTGTCAAATGCATGTAATTTTAGTAAAATATTTTTTTTATTTATTCACACTTGCACTGATAGCCATGATTGATTTTTATAGAACAAAAATTGGTGCAGAGGCTAGAACAAAATGTAAAAATATTTTGACTGAGAGTCGATGTGTTTCTGAAAGTGTTAAAGAAACATATATTATTTTTGTTACATTAGATAACACAAATATATATGTTTAAATCTCTATGGTGGAGGATTCCAGTATTTCGATTCGATATCATTTATTTGTAAATAAAAGTAATTTAATTTGAATTTAAAAAAAGGTTTAATTGATACCAACAACCACTATAGCCTTTACCAAAGGCAAAATCGTCAAGGGAAACAAATATGTGATATTAATTGTATAGTCCTTAAAAGATTTGACTGTTCGAGATGCAAATAGAATGCTTTTTTCGAATTATAGCTCCATGTAGAGTTCAAGATGACAAAGATTTAAAAAACACTTTATAAAAATGGATGAGAAAAAAGATTTAAACTATCACGTTTAGTTAAGAAATAAATAAAAAATACTAATAAAGGGAATTTAAATTGTGGAGGAGTTAGAAATGATAGCAGACAACGATAAGAAGTAAGAATCCGGTGGATGACTTCATCAGAGGCCATACATCCATACAGACTCAAAAATGGAATAGGTTTTCTGTAGAGGAAAAAGACTTTAAGGTCTGATATTTAACATCCTCTTAAGGCCTGAACCCATTCCGGAATGTATTGGAAAGAAAAACATTTATCCACGAAGAAGAAATTAAAAGCAGTTTAGGTTCAACATGAGTCATCGCATTCTTCTTATTATTAAGTCTATTAGATCAATATTCACTTAAAAGTCTGATTATTGTTACAAAAATCGTCCGGTGTGTTTACGGTGGAAACAGTCCAACAAGCAACATAACGGAGAAAGACGATTTATTCACGAATATTCAGAAGAACACGAAGCACAGGTAACAGGAACAATAGCACTTATACAGATTAGCAGCACAAACAGACAACAAATCACTTGTAGTAACAGCACTTCCGGATCTAGCAACACAAACAGACAGCAATTCACTAATAATAGCAGTAACGGCACTTTCAATAGCGCTCAGCTCACCAGCTTTCCAGCTCGCACTGCAGACGAAACTCCAAAGTGGTTCTTCAAAGGCATTCGCACTCCAAAGACGTTCCCAGTCTATCCATACTGCCGCATATTTATAGTCTTCCTGACAGGTGTGACGTCACATGGAAATCTGTAGAGAAATCCGGATATCAGCTCCTATGAGAGATATCGCGAAAATTCTAGCATGTTTAGTACCTTCGTTTTGTCGCCAAAGTCGCCAAGGTTATCCCTAAGGTCGGGGTTCATTGGGTGACCTCTCTCGATGATTAGTAATAACGTCTGTAAATGTCTCTTCCCAACCCTAAGAGTACACATTCTAAACAGGACGTAAATATAACTAAACTAACTAAACTTTCAAATGGCAAGAACGATGAAATTTAGAGACGCTCTGTTCCTGTTCCTAAAACCATTACAGTTGCTGAACCAGTTGGTTGGACTTAGGAAGAATTTAAAAACAGGAACATACTTCATGCTGTTGAACTTGTGTGCAATTTTGGCCATTTTTAACAAATAAAAAAGCCGATATTCTTTTAACCCGCCTTCTAATTGGATTAGACTTCTTTACCGTCATTTTGTTGTTTGAAGACCAGCCACCAGCATACTCGCAATGCAGCTTCTCACGTGTGTTCGCCATATTCTTTCAGATTGTCCAAAATTTAAAGCACAGCGTTTACATTTTTTCCACACTACGTCAATTTAATTGCGTATATTACTGAGAAAGACTTCTTTACTTTTTTTTCGATATTGAAGTCTTTTTATTCTTTCGTTATATATATATAACAATGTTCAATTTTTACTAAAAAGTGTTTTTTTTCCATCAATCGTCTCACCTTCTTAATTTTACACTTTTGCTTCAATAAAATTTCACATTTTCAAATGGCTCAGTACAGTCAACATTCTGTCTCCTACACCAAAATAACCAAAACCAAACAAAATCGTTCCGTATACAGGATGATTCAAAAGTACTTAAAGAAATTTAAAAGGTAGATCAGGCATACAGAAACAAGTCAATTTTTGCAATAGTATATGGGGTTCACGCAAAGGGCGGCCGTTACAGGGGACTTTTTGCCAGTGAATTAACTAAAAGAAAAGGATACCCAGGATAAAGTGTGTAACACAGGATTAATGGAAAACTTATCCACAATAGCGCAACAACCCAAATACGCGAATGAAAACTTCCGAGACGTGTAGCGCTTCGGACGGCAAGTCCTTTGAACACATACCTTAAGTACTCCAAAGGTTGCCGTTGTCTCTGTACTGCTGCGTATGACTTGTAATGTTGTTATCTATGGAACTATGTTGTTGTGCTATTGTAAATTTGTATTTCATTAAACCTGTGTTGTATATTTTATCTGGTGTGTCATTTTCTTTGACTTAATTCGCTGACAAAGATCCCCCACCCCCCTTGCGGCCGCCCTTTACGTTTGCGACCATATGTTTCTTTGTAAAAGTGACGTTTCTGTTTACCTGACCTACCCTTAAAGTTCGTTTAAAGACTTTTGAATCACTCTGTATTTTGAGCAGAGTGGTCGTAACCTGGCTTTTCCGTCATAAAACTCTTGCTCACACTTTTCAATTCACAATATATCATCATCGATTTTATTTTCAAGCGTAGATTAATAAGTTTTATTTCACTCTTTCGTTTTCTGCGTATTTTTTCATATTACAGTCGGACCTGTATTTAACGAAGTCGCTAAATCCCGGAAGAAAGTTCGTTATATGGAAAATTCGTTAAATAGAGATTCACACTTTAAAATACTTTAGACTACTCAAAACAGATTTTAAATTAATAAGCACTAAATATTATTAAAAAAGTAATTAATCACACCTTTATATTGTAATTTAACATCTATTTGTTTTATATATTTTACCCATCAAAAAGAAATCTGCAAGGAAAACAAGAATAAAACAAAACATTGTCCGGGAATACACTGTATTTTCAATTAAAAAAATAATTTTATATTAAAATTAATGACTTTTAGCATTTCATCATACGAAGGTTTTTCTGCATCATGATCGTTTCCATCTTCATCATCTTCGTCTTCATCGCAATTCATTGCTGTATTGTTTTTATTTTTCACACTGTCCACTTCAAAACTGCCTCATCCACATCTTCATAGACACATACATGATTTTAAATGTTTTGGACAAGAATTCGATGAATCATAATTTTGTATCTTATCACGATTTTTTCATTATGATTGATAAGCTGTTTGGTGGAATACCAAATTTTAAAGCAATATCCTTTTTTTCACGCCTTTATCCACCTCATGAAGAATTAATTTTTTTTTCTTTGATGCTCAAGCACTTTCGCTTTGACATTTTCCAGCTTCAAGGTCATTGATTACCATAAAATGTGTTAAAAGAAAGAATAAGTTTGAAATGTTTAGAAATATTTTGAGAAATAGGGAGAAAAAAATGTTAGATCACAAGAAAAAGTTCGTTAAATAGAGAATGCACTTCGCTATTTGGAGGTTATTTTACGAAGAAATTCGCAAAATGTTCTTGGTTCCAAGAAAAAGTTCGTTAAACAGAGGTCCAACTGTATTTATTTATGGTTCTATTTAAATTTTCTTAAATTTTAGTCATCGTGTAAGCCATCAAAATAATTCAAAGATGATTTTGATGGCTGTATCACATGGTGCAAGATAAGAATAGATACTTAGGATTTCTTGTTTGGAGTGTATTATTATTGTTTAATTTCCGATAAATGGTCAGCTTATCAGATTAGAAGACGAATTCGGGTAAATCACTTGAAGCCGTGTTTCATTAAAGTAAGAAATTAAATCTCAAATTAAGTCAACACTTGAAATTGAGTCATTGTGTCTCGGATTTATTTGAAACGAGGGTTCAATGTTTGATTTGATCTATAATTAGATTTCTGGAGATAAATTCGCGTGGAATGAAACGAGCATCGGATGTCACAAATTGAAAATAGCAAGTTATTTAATTTTTAAGAAATTGTACGTGTTGATTTAAAATACAGCTAATGCAAATTTTAACGTAATAGAATTAACTTGTTAAATTTTTCCGTTAATGCATGAATGAATTTCGAATTAACTGCCGGTTTGAAATCTAGACGATAGATATTTAGAAGTAAAATAAAATATTTAAATACCTTTGCAGCATATATTATCTGGTTTATAAAGTTCCATGACAGAAGATATTTTTTTCATATTAAATTTTTGCGTGTTAATATCTGAAGATATGGAAAGATCTAAATAAAAATAAATCCAAAGTTGTATTCTGTAATTAAAATTCATTTTTTCTGTTTTCATAATTCAGTTATGGTTTTTCTTTACATATCAAGTATTGGTGTCAGATTTTAGTTCCTTGAAGTGTTTGTAGTACATTCTGTCAAAATTTTGTTTTTATTATTATTATTATTTTATTGTACTTTACTTTAATTTTGTCTCTGAAAGTAATCTCACATTTTAGTTCCTTGAAGTGTTTGTAGTATATTCCGTCAAAACTTGTTTTCATTATTATTTATTTTTATTTTATTTTACTTTTCTCACTTTGTCTCGTTCCTTGAAGTGTTTGTAGTATATTCTGTCAAAACATTGTTTTCACTATTATTATTTTATTTTACTTTAACTTTGTCTCGTTCCTTGAAGTGTTTGTAGTACATTCTGTCAAAACTTGTTTCCATTATTATTTTTTTATTTTATTTTACTTTAACTTTGTCTCTGAAAGTAATCTCACATTTTAGTTCCTTGAAGTGTTTTTAGTACATTCTGTTAAAACTTGTTCTCATTATTATGTTTTTATTTTATTTTATTTTAACTTTAGCTCTGAAAGTAATCTCACATTTTAGTTCCTTGAAGTGCTTGTAGTGCATTATGTCAAAACTTGTTTTCATTATTATTTTCTTATTTTATTTTACTTTAACTTTGTCTCTTAAAGTAATCTCATAAATGACATAAAAAGTTCCTAATTTTTTTTTCTAATTCTAAATCTGCAATCATCAGAATAAAATTTTATCATATCCACTATTATTTGAAGAAGTATTATTTTTGTTTTCATTTATTTAAAAGCTCACAGCAGCATGATGAGCATTTTTATAAAATGCTTAGAAAACAATCTTGTTTACTTGTATTGGTCCATTTAATGATTTTTAAAATATGTTATTTTGAACATATATAGATTATCACATAAAAATCTTTTTGTATGATCTATTCAATATCTTTATTAAATGCTTTCTTATTCTGCAAAATGAAGACTTGTTCAATGTTCTTTAAACTTTTTCGTCATATACTACAAACTTCTAATTTCTACAAATCGTCAAAATACAATAAACTTTCCATTTTAGTCTTGTCTCAATTATAACTTCGTAATAAAAATAGAAAGCTTTCACTGCGGTCGCCGAATAAATGCAAACACAATCTACTTTTATTTCATAAATGAATAAATTTTGGGCCGACATGGGTTTTAAAAAATGAACAAATATATATATTAAAAAAATTAGAAATGTGATTCCCTTCACTTTGACGTATATTTCCTCAAAGGCTGAACACTTATAAAGAGTAAGCATTTTACAATGACGAATTTCATTTAGTTTTAGTTTAATGTAGCTATAATATTCTTTTACTTAGAATATTAGAACCCTTAACAATGATGAATACACAATAGTAGCCAATAAATGCACATAACCCTTAATTTTGTCATATTTTATACGCGAGGCTGACGTAATAGTAAAAAAGATGATGCAATCATGTGTTCGCATTGCAAACTGATTAAAATTATCTTCCTATAAACAGTATTTTTACGAATCCGTAAATATTACTTCCCTGCCGTGTTAGTCTTGTGGTTGGAAGCAATGTTTCACAGAGATTCGTAGTGGATGCAAGACAATGACCTCCCGACCTTGGCGACAAAATGAAGGTCTTTGAAAATACTAGAATTATCGTCCTATCTCTATTATAAACGGAAATATAAAGAGTGTTCTAGATAATTCTATGTAACGTCACACCTCGTCGGAAAAGGAGTAAATACCTGGAGGTGCTGAACCGAATGAAAGTCTTTGGAGTCTTGTTTACAGTGCGAGCTGGTAAGCTGGAATATTCGTGAATAAAGCGTATTGAACTGCTTTTGCTATACACCCACAGAACGATCATCATAACAATAAGATTTGTTCAATTTAAATTTATAATGCTATATTCGTAAAAACAATGTAAGTGGTGCATTTTCATTGGCCACTACTGTAAATGAATGTTAATAGTTGAATTATAGTTACACACACAGTGAAGTTGAAACAAAAGTAAAAATCTATAGTTAAAAAGCAAATGTATGGGAGCAAATATAGGTTGCCACTTTTTAAGTAGTTTTAGTTTGAACCCAGACCTTAAATTAATATAATCTACATAATTGTCTTTGGACCGTGCTTAAATCGATACCTTCAGCGAATGGAGTGACAATGCGCACTAAGTAAACGCTATAACGTAAGTGGCACGACAAGCGGGTAAAAAAACATATATATGAAAGATCAGGCTTTAAAAAGGTGAAAGGCAGTCCATTGTCATCAAGGAAGAGACTATATTTGTTTAAATCTTCTTTTATTTAGGCATCAGGCGTTATTTCTTCATAGTTAAAGTATTTAATTTGTATTCAGCTCCATGACCAGAATTCAGAAGTTTACGCCCGAGCGGCGCGTTGTTGTTGAAAGCTTACATGCTGGCGTGAAAAAGGGCCGAAATGAATGCGCAGAACGCTTAAGTACCCAGAATAGGGAATTTCCCCTTTAGAACTCGTGATTTGAAAAGAAAGTTGTAGTGCGTTAATTATGATGAAAGTGGAAGTATTTAAAATGAGGTATCGTTAAGATTATTTAGGAAAGTTAAAAAATTAAAATATCACATATATATATAAATATATATTATTTTATTGAATTTTTATAGAAAGTTAGTGGTAACACATTTGTTAAAGAATCTTAAAAAGTAGATAAAGAATATGCCTTTTCTTGCATCGTTTCATTGTGCAATGAAGAAAATTTAATTTGCATTTTGGTAACATTTTAAAAAGCCCAGTAACTGAGGGATGAACGATTATTAGAAAGAAAACAAATTGAGAATATGCACTAGTAGAGGTTGAAATTTATCAGCAATCATACTGTATAATTAACTTGTTATTGCCAAAAACTTATAATGTATTAATCATGTTTTTAATGCCAAATTGTTTAAAACATCATTAAATAAATAAAAAAAAATTTTAATTCGACGGGAGGCTGTCTCTGCGAAACGGCCGCTGGTATTGAGGGGCGTAAACTTACTTACCTTACTTAACTGTGACTTTCTGTGATTAAAGTTGTTCTAGGTGACTAAAGTAGCTCTATGTGAGTTTGACCTATGCTCTATGACCTTCCTCTGTTAAATGAATTAATATGTGAATTGAATTAATTATTAATCTGTTAAAATCCAGTTAATATACCTCTCACAACAGATGCGCTCATGACGTCATCAAAATTCTTCGTGATTTTCACCAACTTTGCAAGCCGACTGTGATTAAACCGTAATTACAAATTCTAAAATTATTTTTGCAATCTTCACTTTCTCTGTCAAATGAAACTAAAACCAACTCTCTATGTTATTTGGTTGCGGAGCTATAAGCGTTTAACTTAAGCACGAAATCGATGACTGAATTGCCTTAGTCTGCGCGCGCGCATCGGTCACTGTGATGCCATCAAATTTTTTAGTGATTTTAACCAACTTTGCAGCTCGACTGTGACTAAACTGTAATTCCAAATTCTAAAATTCTTTTTGCAATCTTCAATGTCCACTTTTTTCTATTAAATGAAACTAAAACCAACTCTCTATGTTATTTGGTCGCAGAGCTATTAGTGTTTAACATTAGCGCGAAAAGCGTCATAATTTTTTCCTTTCCCGACACACCATTAGACCACTATGGAGAGACGTAAGTCTGCGTCAGAAACAGAAGACCTTAGGCAGCACAATTTTACTTTATAAAAATAAATTATAGTAACAAAGATGTACGGATGCTCTGACTGCCCAAGTATTTAAAATTTAGAAAAATATCACATAGCTGGCTATAAATAAGAATTAAAAAGTCAAACTTTATTATTCAGCGAAAAATATTAATATTTGTGTATGTATCCTCAGTGCCGCATTTGAAATTGAGCTTGAAAACTGAACACTCCGATACAAAAAATATTATTAAAAAAAGTATGTAAACTCAGCTGCTCAGTTTGGCGAGTTGATCAAAAAACTCAGCTGCTCAGTTTGGCGAGTTGATCTTTCTACTCTTCAAGTTTGTAGCTTAAATCAATAGCAGATGAAAATAACTTCATGATTTAAAATAAATAAATAAATCCAATAAGAACATCTAATGAGGTTGGTTTGTTGGGAAATGTACACCATACAGACATATGTTATTGATAATGCGCTTTTTAATTGGAATTATCGTATCTAATTAATTAAGATGACGTTCAGCATACTTCTCTTTGATTTTTTTTTCTGTCAATAATAAAATAACTAAGCAAATATCGCTAAAACATTTTTTCCGATTCTTTTGTATGATTCATTTTTCAAATAAATGAATAAATAAAAAAATTCGTAGATGAAACTGCGTCGAGAAAAATGTTTATTTTATTATGTGCACCATTTAAAAAATCTATTTACAAAATTTAAAATGCGATTACTAACGATTTTGGTTTTTTTACTATTTTATTTTAAAATTCAAATTACTTATGTATATTAATTAATGAATGAAAATCGACGTATTGGCATTTATGCTAATTATCAAATGTATCTTAAAGGATTTTATGACTTCTCTTTATATTTACTTGTTTAAAATGGATTGATATAGTCTCGATGAACCGTGGTTGGCCTCTGATGTTTTGTTTATCCTAGAATTAAGAATGAAAAGTACCTTGATGTGGAGTTGAAAAAATGGAGCCTTATTACAGTGGCGCCCGGGGCAAAATATGGCTCTTTTCGCCCCCAAAGAGTAAATGGCACCCGGTGTATAATTTTATGCTTTCGCCCCTTCATCATATTTGACTTTAACACGTTAATCTCCACGTGAAGCTAGTGTGTCTCACGGGTAATGTATTTGTTCAGGCTGTATGAATCACGCGTGCTTCACGTGAGATCTTTTGCTTTTTTATCCGTAGCTCAGCAACGATTCACACAGGTCATATAAATACATAATGACTGGTAAAGCGTGGCCTACCAAACAAAACACATAAGAAAGACGCAGTTCGGGTCCGTGCTGCAGATTTTTCGTGGAAACGTTTGTATAAAATCATAAAACAAGTGTTTCGTACTAATATGTAATTTAACTATCAATCTCTTTAATACAGTATTTACACAGAGTAGTATAATAGTTACAGAATAGATAAATCACAAGCTACCACAGACCCTTGCTACATGCGATAAACATGTGATTTATCTATTTTGTAACCATTATACTACTCTGTGTAAATATTGTATTAAAGAGATTGATAATTAAATTTCATATTAATACGAAATATATGTTTTATTATTTTATCCCAACGTTTCCACGGATAATCTACGGCGCTGACCCGAACTGCGCCTTTCTTATGTTTATTTAGAGTAGTTTTTGATTGCGTAATCTGTTTACAAAATATAGAACTACATTTCGCGAATGCGCAGTAAAACATTATTTACTACAAATGCTCACATTTCCCGTAATATTCAAATCTTTGAATTCAAATTTTAATAGAATGTTTCTTTTACGTATTGTGAAGTATTCTGTAAGTTTCGTACAATTCTAAAGAAAACTCTGCACGCTATAATCAAAAAACATGCGGAGTTTGAAGTTTTCAATTTAATACCTATTTTTACTTATATTCTGATCAAAATTTTTATTGTCTCACTTTGGGTACTAGTAATACTCCTCAAGCTCTTTAAAATGACACCAGAATCAGCCTCCTAGCTAAACGCGTTTCCACGCTACACTTATTTATAACCTTACATAAAACTAATTCATAACGATCACGCGCATGAGCCTACACTGGTACGATGACGTCACAGGCAAAACAAATAGTATGCGACAAACTCTCACAGATATGATCTATCCGTTGTGGGGTCAACCATTCTTTTTGCATTATTAGTCTCGTAGTTATTAGTGATTCAAATCTGACGGTATTTTGTCACATAGGAAAGTTCGACCGACTATCACTGTAACGAGCGGAAAAACGTTTTCACGTCAAACCAGCGGGAGTGTTCTCCCCTAAACTTTCTCGTGTACTTCCCCCAAAAGGTGCCGTTTCTCCTTCCCCCGCGTGGCTAAAATTCGAACCTACTATTATCCAGAATCCAATGACTATCAGAAGGTTTTTCATTATAGTGATTGAAAAATATTTAGGTAAAGAATTCAAAGAGATGCGTACCGATTAAAACGCATCTATCGCACACTGCTAGGTTTCACTCTTGCCGTCTCAAGGACAAACTAACGTAATTCGCTCCTTTCGGGAGCACAGACGATTGCTTCTGCAAGCATGCGCGTGGAGATATCGGATTGGTTTCAATAGTAAATTATACTGGCCGACAGACAGTCAATCCTTTGACGGATTTGGCCCAAAATTTTATACGGACCTACATAAAACTGTGTATAAAATTTTATCCATCTGGCTTTTCAAGTTTTTGAGTTATAGCGTTCGCATGACTTGAACATACAGACAGACAGACTTCCCGCTGACGGATTTTGTCGGAAATTTGATAGATACCTACAAATTATGTTTAAAGACCACATACCAAATTTCATTCCCGTAGCTCTAATAGTTTTCGAGTTATCGTGTTCACAGACAGACAGACACACATACAGACATGATTCCAAAATTGTGTTTTTCGGACTCAGGGAGGTCTAAAACGTGGAGATTCGTCAAAATCTCGAGTTCGAATTTTTTGACGATTACAATACTCTCTCTTTGTATACTTCATATACGAGAAAGTAGAAACGGAATGAAGTGTGAAATCAGAAAACAGTCGTACAAATTTTATTATGTTCATTAGAGTCGTTTGACACGTAAGCTAATCTAAGCCCTCGGCATTATTAATAAAGACTTTTTTGCTGAGGGTATATAACAATAAAGAGTACTCTAAAATAAAAAGATTAATCAATGGGTACGCGAGTGAAGGAAGGTTGGGGAACCTCTGATCTAGGAGGACGCGTGAGATAAACTTGCCTCGTTCGTTTGACTACGTTCAGAATTATTTTCAATGGCGGTTCGTCCATAAGAGCTGCAGAGCTGCAGTCCCCCCTGAAATTATTTTAAATTTTATTCTAATTGGCTCACTTTTCCACTTTGAGAATACAGTGATCAACGGAAATGGGAAAGAAGTAATAAAAAATGTAAAAAGAATGAAAATCAATTAAGAATTAAGAGAGAGACCGACCAGAGCTGCATCGAGTTTTGCCCCTCCTGCGGATCCGATATTAAAGAGATACAAAGAGCCACGCGAAGCGGGAGAAAAGCAACCCTTTCTCCGCTTGAAATTGCATTCATTTGAGCTGCATTTTTTCAGCTCGCATTTGGCGCGACTTCCTCATTTGGCTCTTTTTCGCTTTTTCTCAGTAGTTCAGTCTGTTTTTGTTTTAAATCCAATTCTGGAGGAGTTGTAATTTTTGGCTTCTTTATGTTTTTTCGGGAGCTGAATACGATTCTGAGGTTTGCCACCTATAATTTTTGTTGGCATTTCGGTTATAGCCAAAGAAACATAAAAAAGTTTCTCCAGTTTTTTGCTTATAACTCAAAAACTATCAATTTTTAGTATATCATCTTTATAGACCAAAGTAATCAGCAGAAAATTTCCTACAACTTAGGACTATAAAACTTTTACAGCATTTCTTGTTCCTGAGCTGACGAGCCTCCACTGATTATTTTTGACAGCTTTTGTCAAAAAATAATTATGTCAATATTTTCGTGATTGTGCATGTTTAATGAGTCATTTGTGTCAATTGGCTCAGCAGGTCGAAACAATCTTTCTATTATGGCTATTAATGCGTTAAAAAGTGACAAGAAAGCACTTTGTCTCCCAGCGCCCCCTGAGGGTGGTGCCCTGAGCACCCCTTTGCACCCTCGATCGCTACACCTCTGCAGTATTACATACAAGCAGACTCAGCTTAATGTGATCACTTCGGGATTTCAGAATTTTGATACCATTAACCGAATGATAACAATAACCGAATTGGGTAAGAATTTTGATACCATTAACCGAATGATAACAATAACCGAATTG
>BGPR01021840.1:0-26006 GCA_013235015.1 Araneus ventricosus
ATATATATATATATATATATATATATATATATATATATATATATATAAAGAAACTTTTAATTTGAATAATTTATAAACCAACAAATCTTATTTGATTATATTTAGATTAAAAGCATATCAAAAGCAAGACCATCAATTACCTTAGTAAGCAAATATCTTCCAAAGGAAAATAAAGACATGAATCCAAATAAAGTAACAAAAAATGCATAACAAAGAGCAATAAAGAATGAATGCATCCTAATGTATCCATTTGATTGAACCTAAAATGAACACAAAAAACAAATGATTATTCAACTATTTCACAGAAAATAAATGTTTTACAGCATATATCAAAATTCATATTGACAATGAAGGAAAAATATAATAAGTATAAAGTATGATAGTGTTAATAAAAATTTAAAAAAAAAAACATATATGATTTTTTCCATAACGAAAACAAAATAGTGAAATTTCATATAAATCGAAGCTTCAGTTAACTTAGTTGATTTAGCTTAGTCAATTCAAAACTTTCAAAAAACAATGGAGGAAACTGTGTGTGTCAGTGTCAAAATAATTTTGAAAATCACTGTTTAAAAACACTTGATCATCAAGGCCAGAAACAAGAAAGCAACATAATCTTCCAAAAGAAATTATGTTTCTCAGAAGTAGCGATTAAAAATCTAAGTGTGAAATAAAAACTGAAAAAAAATGTAGTTTTTATATTTTAAATGTATAATTAAAAGGTTTTATTCAAACCATAAGAAAGGGAATGGAGTGTCTTATGGTGTGTCAATTTTCAAATGTTTCATACAACTTGGTTTTGGAATCTTTTACTGAATCAATGTGTTGGGCACAACAATGATGTGTACATTGAAATGCTCTTAACATTGCAAAAGAAAAAAAAGAATATTTGCAAAAAAAGGTTATTTCTTTGTTTGTTCTCTTTTAATAATTTTGTTAAAGGGTAAAGACACTTTTTAGACATCCGGTGTGTATGAAATTCATCAAAGAGTTTAGAAATCTAGTTAGATCATGTTTAAAAAGTGCTATTTAATACAATTGACAAAAAGGGGTTAATGACACTGCTCAAAATGTTGCTTTGAAAAGTAACCGCACACACAAAATACAACAGAGGGCGATTTCGGAACATGGAAGAAAAATGAATTAGTACTGAATATACAACATAGGGGTGGAAATTTAAAAAATCCTTTAAAAACACACCTAAATCAGATGTTAGTAGAAAAATTAGAAACAGAAGGACATTTCTAGAGGTTTTATTTTATCATCAGTTGAGAAAATACTCTGAAAGTAGAGCATTAGTGATAGAAATTCACTTCCTCCAGAAAGATATTTTTAATCATATAATGACTATATATACAATAAAGAAGTAAAACTAAAAAAGAGATTAAAATCCAAGTATATACATACAGGTCTGTCATTTAAATATTCATAGCGGAACTTTTGACTTCTTTTTAGAACACGTTCATCAGGTCCAAGAAACCAATAACACCAACCTTTCATTTCACCACTATAAAACAAAGGTAGAAATCTAAAAGAATAAAAATTATTTCACGTAAATGAAATACAGCAATTTAAATAAACTTAACGCATAGAAAACAGATCAAGTTTCAAAAGATTTTTTTATATAATAGAAAAATTAATATACCATTTCCAATCCATGCAATATATGTAAATTTAAAATAATGTGCTAGATCACAGATATTTAATTTGTGAATTAAGCTTTACTGCCAGTGTTACAAGCAAAGCTAGTTTTATAAAAATATCTAAATAATTATTAATTAATTTTAAATGTCTAAGGATATCTTTTCTTTAAACCCAGCAACAGTCCAAACAGAATTTGTCATGTTGAGCATCAAGACAGATGATTTACCTTTATTAGTACATTTTCTTTTAAAAAAGTAGGTATGGTATCCTTTTGATTTACTGGGAAAAAGTGTTTCATGCACATTAAAAGATAATTTTTCATATCTAAAAGTTATTAGATCAAAACAATTAGCGTCTTGAAAAGTTTAACCATGTCGGGCACTTTTAAATTATTAAAATTATATTCTTTAGCTTCATTTTTCAGTTTTTCAATAGCCAGTATGCAACTCAAGTATTGATGAAAACAAAGATTCACACACATCTGGTAATGTGAATTTTAAGATGCATAAAAAAATAAAAAATCTGTTTATTGACACTTGATTGTCCTTTCAAGGGGAAAAACAAAACAAAACAAACCACAGTACACATACTTATTCGTAACTAGGCAAAAACAGCACATGCATTTATTGATTCATGGTATTGTAATCTAGAATAACATAATATCTAAACAAAGTTTGATGTCTTAAACTAGTAATTTAATATTGAAAAAATTTCTCAATTTGCGGTGAAAACAAGATTTTAGATTCATGGCATTTTCTCAAATCACAAAAAAATTCTCCAAATTTAAATTTACCAAATATTCATAATCTGAAAAAGCAATAATCATTTACTCATTAATTTCAGCATTTATGTTTTATAAGGCACATAAGAAAATTTTTGGTAGGAATTTTGAGGACACCTGAATATGAACCGAAAATTAATTATAGTAAAAAAATTGCAAAATAAGCAACTAAGTAATAAATTTTATTCAGCATAATTTTCTGTAACTTATTTCGTAAAAGAACAATTAAATTTATTTTATGTTATTTGATACCAAAAATGTGAATGATTTTCAAAATATTTCAACAAATATAAGTGTGAATGAAAACATTTTCCAAAAACCAGGTTTTTAGTTTTAGTCCAGTAAATATTTCTTCAATACCTTAATCAAGATCATTGGAGTAACAATACAGAAATTATTTGAAATATTAAAAACATCCTAGCACTATCTGAAAACCAATAGAGAACATTTTCTGAAAAAAAGTTTTTAAAAAAGCAATGGGGGTCGCCGGGCGCCATTTTAGAAAATCCTTATGACAGCAGAGAAATGACGCATACCTTCAATTCAAAGTAAAAAAAAAACATTTAAAATAATACAGATTTAGTAATAACTCTTCATTTAAAAATAAAAAAATAATAATATCTATCTTTAAAAACAAAAATAATATTATTGCATTAGAAATTTCTTTTAATTAAAATGAAATACTAAACCATACCCTCTGGATAAAGGATAATTGCTTTGGACCAAATCTTTTTTGAAGACTTCCTTCTTAAGAGCATCATCAAACTCTTTGCCTCTAAACAAATCTCCAACTGAATGAACAGCTGACACGAATGTTCCAATATTTGTGCTTCTTCCCTGAAATTATGAAAAAGGAAATAATTTTACATGTTTACATGAGAAAAGAACATTAACAAAAACATATATCAACATATATATCATATAAATTGAACCTTTTCTTTACAGACAGTTACTAATAGTGTAACAGAAAATTATCAAGATCCGATTCTCACATTCAACTAAACTGTATCTCCTCTAATGATTTGGCTGATCATTTTACTTTCTTCTCCTATTATAATATTACTAATGAGGTAAAACAAGAAGAGTATCTCCTGAAGCAGTGGCGAATCCAGGGGGGATATTGGGCTGCCGCCCCCCCCCCCCCCCAACGACAGAGATAAGCCAGAAATCTTGATTTTATTTAAAATCACTACAATTATTTGTTCTTAATTTTCCTTTTTAAAAAAAATTATAATAAAAACATGACAACATTGCTTTCTGGCTTGACAGGCTCGAAAAGTTTCCTACTTTTCTAGTTATTCCAGTTGTACTTGTAGCGTTGATGCGGTCAAAGACATTTTTCAGCTAGTTATTTCATTAAATTTGTTATTAAATAATCGAAAGTATTGCGTTTTTTATTATTCTTATTGTCAGGTGCATAAAGTCTGTAAAGTTAAAGTGCTTTGGTTTACATAAGCCATGAGGTTTGAGCTTCGTCATGATGATACAATATTTTTATGACCTCGGCGCCCCCAGACCCTGGATTCACCACTGGCCTGAAGCAATTGTGGGAGACCATAGATCTTATCTTTCAGCTACTTGAAAAAGATGGGAAAATAATTTCTGGTTTCTTCATCAAAATCTCTCCATTTCCAGGATGTTTGAGTTTTCTTCTAACCCATAAAACAAAGGTTAATGATAGACTATTTTTTCATATAGAAAGTATTTCCAAATTTTAAACAGCATAAAATTCCACCATTTAATGAAGAAAGTATTCAAAATAATTTTACTAAACAACAGTTTTTTCTTTTTATTTTATGAATAAAAAATAATAAAACTAAAAAAAAAAGTAGGTTGTATTTGAAGCTTACACAAATTTGCTCTCTTTATTACAAAACTAATGTGTTATGTAGTTCTTCTCACTTTTAAAATTAAACACCACTAAATTTAAATTGCTTGCATAGTAAAAAATACATATATATACCTTAACATTAAAATAAACAATTTTATATTGAGTTAATATATCCAATATTTTAAATCAGAAATGAGGGAGTCCTGTTAAAAGATCATAGTTAAAGACAAAAATCAAATCATAGTTTCATACAGATTCTAACAAAATGTAGCATCTCAAGTACTATTTTTATGTTCAACTGACTTTTAACATGAAATTATTGATGATAATGCAATTTATGGAAATCAGAAACTAATAGAATATAGGGTTAATTATATACTCTTGTTTGTGAGCGTTTTAATTGTTTCTAAAGATTCTTCAATACAAAATTACATTGTCTTATTCCAACAGAAGTACAGAACTGCTAAAAAGTACAAATTGAAAGACACTAATGAATTTCTATTTAAGAAATAGCATATATAGTCTGCAAGAGATTCAAAATAATTTTTTTATTTTTTATCAATTATTCCTCAAGTTTTTATCTTAGCATCAAAGAAATTAATTTTTATCCTTTTAGCATATGGAAAATAATTCATTTATGCACTATAGAGATCACATTAAAACATGAATTTAAAAAAAATGTTGTGTTTTGTACATCCTTTTTATAGAAAGAAAATGGATAGATAAAACAAAAAAACACTTACACTAGGACCTTGTCCTATTTCGACAAAGTACTCAACAGAATTTAAGTCTCCTATGGAAAGTAATTTATATTAGAATTTCATATATACCAAAAATTATAACAAATTCTTTCAATAAACATATTTTAAAGAAGCTGGGCATTTTATTAGCATACATGACAAGTACAAAAAGTAAACTCAAATTGATTTTATATAAGGCATTCTTTATTACATAATATGAATCTTGCATCTTTAATTGCAAGCATAATGGGTTTATGTGGAGTTTACGGTACACACTTACTTTGTTCCTCTTAGGATCGCCAACTCTTTGCCGCCAAGAACGCCGATGAGAGAACATTTGTTTTGGACGCATCTAGATGCTTTTAACGAGTGACAAGCTCTCATACGCACAAATTTATCTTTTCATCTGTGTTTTGCTCATCAGGTTACATTGTGCCACATTTCGATTGGACTGTTTTGTTCAACTCTTCGATGCAATTGGTCGATAAATTCCAATTTGAATAAAACTTGATTAGGAATTCTTCAGAATGAATATCAGTTCAGTGCCATGTATGCTATTTTGTGTGTTTCGTTTCTCAAAGAATAAGTGAAGCTACAATTATTCCGCTATGCTGAAAGCGAAGCCGCTGATATTTTTTAAGTTAAAAAATTTGCCCGGTACATGCTTGAAATGCCGCAGGCATTGCATGCGGAAATTCCAGTTTTCATGATTTTTTAAAAAACCTAGATTCCTAACATTCAATGAAAAAGTGAAGCAACTAGTTTCCTGCTTTGCTGAAAGTGAAGCCGCTGATGTTTTTTTAAGTTAAAAAAATTTACCCGGTACACACTTTAAATGCCACAGGCATTGCATGCTCAACCTCTCCTTTTCAGGTGATGCATGAGCAAGAGAGCAATAAAAAGCGCACTGCACATCCAAAACAGTATTTGGCTACGGCACATGAAATTGCGCCAAGAAAAATTGGCAAGAAACAGGTAGGTACCTTAAACTCCATATTTACCACATAATGTTCAAAAATATTCTACAAATATTTTGCATCCAAACTAAAAATTAATTGCAATATAATAAAAATGATATACCATAATATTAAACATTCTATGAACTATGTTTTTTTGTAAATCTGAGTGATGGTAAATAAAATTTCTATATATTCCTTATTTAAAAAAATGTACTCTTTGAAACAGGTAAAAATCAGTATTATTTTTAAGACAAATTTCTATTCGACACAAAAATTTCAAACTACATAAATATTTAATGTATAAATTATTTTATTCTAAGTTCGAAATAAATCTTAAAAGTAAAAATTTTACTCACCAGGGAATTTTTTCTTTAAGAATGAAATTCCACAATCAGCTGGTATACTATCAAATCCACAAGCTTCCACAATATAAACACCTTTCTCTCTGGCTGCATTGAAATAATTTGCCTGAATGCTTTCCAAGAACTAAAAAGTAGGAGAGGGGGAAATGCAATAATTTTATAAAATTCATTTCAAAATGGTGAATTAATTTAAATAAAGCAAGTACTTGAATTTGAAATAAATTACTAAATTAAGAGTTAAATATAACAACATGTACTGATTCAGAGAGAAAAAAATTAACTCCAACATTATAATTTCATTCAGTTCCTTATTATTATTATGCTAAATATTTTTAGTGCATCATGTATATGCATTTAAAAAGTTGTCTTCATTTCATTTCCTAAAAGCTTACATACATATAAAATAATTCTGTCACATACTTGAATTTTTGTTATTCTTAGCTATCTTTCTATTCTTTTCAAACAATACTAATCTTTCAAAGACAAAATAGTACAAAATATGCAGTCATTTTTAACAATTCATTTTGACTATATAAAACATTCAAACAATCAATTTATTTCTAAAAATGTGTTAACAAATTTTCTGAAAACAATATAATCTTTCTTTTCTGATATACAGTCGTTTTATGTAATCTTGGGGGTGCTGTAACTTTTAAACAATCCTTCACTGTGTAGTTAATTTTATATTTAATCAATAAAATTAAAACATTTGTTCTGTCCTAATAGGTAAGTATTTTAAAAAATTTATTTTAATAAAAAATTAAAACTCAAAATTTGTTTTCCATTTCCTTTTCCGATATTCCTTACTACATTTATAAAGATTCACACAGGTGTGGCTGAACAATAAAATGACAAAATAAAATAATATTCTTATCAATTAAAAAGAAAAAAATGTTTTAGTATAACTTAATATGAAAATAAGAATAAGCAAATACTATTCATTAGCATCATTAAAAATTACTTAAAAATAAAATCCATTCTTCTTGTTTTCTTTCCAGCAAAAAGATTAAAAACATGGACCTTGATGCTTGTATGATGATTAAAAAAAGTTTAATCCTTTGAAATCAAAACAACTAAATACAACCTATCCTGATTCATATTGTGCAGCAGAAAATATTTTATTATTTTGTTAATGTTAAAAAATAGACTTCAAGTTCTGATGTGGTATGCAGTAAAGGGAATTGCCAAGATGAAAAAAGAAAAAAGTAATTTATTCTATCACATCTAGCTAAAGGTGCACCATGATATTTTAAAATGGAAATACACTGACCAATATTCTTTCAGAAATTCTCATTGAAAAAAGATGGTACAGAATATTGTGGGTAGCGAAAATTTTGAAAACATTTGTATTACGGAAAATTTCTCATCAGCATTTATAACTAAAAATTATCAAAAAAATCCTTTGGATTGCAAGAAACTTGGAATTTAATTAGTATAAAAACTTTTTCAATTAAATTTATATTTCCAATTAATTATTCTTCATTTTCTTACTTATTTTCAAATTTTGGCTCATGAAAAAACTTTCAGCAGTGGAAAAACATTTGAAACTCCGCTCCCAGCTTATCTGATGCTGTGGATTGCACAGTTCCCCTTCAGCTTAAAAACGTGGTAGGAGAAAGAAGGGGAAAGCTTGTGCTTGTTAACTACACGTAATCACAGGTGGAATTCGGAACTGCAAAGCTAGACAGTTCTAGTTACTTGTAGTTACTTTTTCATCTGTGCATAATCTTTGGGTAGTGAAAAAATAAGATAGAAAGCTTAGTTTTCCGCCTCAGTTTTTACTAAGAAGACTTACTTTAAGATTGAAATCGTTTAATGAAAAATTTGGTTAGATTGTTGATAGATTTAAGCATTAAAATGAGAAATAACAAAAATTCATTAAATTTACACAACGGAAAAAAGTTGGGGGTGCTGCAGACCGCAGTCCCTATGCACGAGCTACCACTGCTGATATAATCTGAATCAACAACACAGCTATAATATTTTATTAAGTTTTAAAATGACTGTCATTACACTCAATGAAGAGATATGAAAAGAACAATGGTCTTAAACAATGTATATAATGTAATAACCAACGGAATATTTTTAAAAATATCTTAAATAAAGTAATATTAAAAGAAAAGTATTCTCTCTGCATAAATATTTCCAAGATAAGGAACTAAGGAAGAATCTGTTAAAATTTTTTAAACTTTGATTATATGAAAGATTTTTTTCAACTTTGAAATATTTAATATTGTAAGAGAAGATCTAATAAATGAACTGAAAACAACAGCAACACTACTTTTGAAAATAGATAAACCAATTACCATGATTTTTCATTTATTTACCGACTTTCATTACCTTCACAACAATATTGAAATATTCACTAAATTGCTTTAAAGTCCGAGAAGTCTCATCTTCAAACTGCCCATTGGAATTTGCATATTCAGCATCACTGGATAATTAATCATTTAATGAAAATGAATTTTAAAAAATAATAATAGTACTAAATTTCTATTCAGCTTCTGTTATATACAAACAAAACCAAAAACAAACCAAAAAATCCATTGATATCTTTTGTACCTTTTTTTACAAACAATTGGCATACATTTATTCTCTATAAAAATGAAGTATATTAAAAGATAACTTAAACAAAATTAACCTGAAATTCTCCACTGATATCCACATGGTGAGTTCCATTTTCTATGCATGCTTTAACTACAACTTCACCATAAAACTTGTACTGTAAACAAATACAAATTAAATATATTATTAGTTTCATCTTCCATGCTAATCTCAAAGTAATAATAAACAAGGAAGAACAACAAATTTTGGGACTTTTCCATTAGCATGATCCCAGATAAATAAAAATCCTCATCGACAAGCCAGGAGGCAAAGGTAGATTCCTTTAATCTGGAGATATAATGAAAAGAACATTTCACCCTCTATTTTCATAAGGATTAGAGCTGAAAGAATGAAAGAGGATGGCAGAGACTACAAATGACAAGAACTTTCCAAGGGGTAACATGCATGGGTTGAAAGGTACTTTAAGTTAGGGTGAGAAGAGAAGAAGGGAATGAAAATCACTTTTCATTTTATAACTTCTAAGCAATTGCAGCTATGAAAAAAAGTCTAAATACAAAAATTGTTCGTTATGAAAAGGCAATAATTCATCTAATTTAAATTTTCTTTCTATCTTCAATTGTTAAGGAACTGTGGGGAAATCAAAATTTCAACCCTCCACCATTTCCAACCCCTTGAGCTGGATAGCCCATCTAAGAAATGGGTCGAGATTTTCACTATCCTTACAAAATATCTCACACTGATTAAAATCAAATAAAAAATTACTGCAGCTTTCATGTTCACAAGATAACATGGGGAAAGCATTAAAACTATATATATATATATATATAAACTTTCAAACAAAGCGTGGTTTTGGGTTCTAGGAGTCATAATCGGTGAAGATCTATAAAAATGTTCTGGAAGTCGTGTCATGAGAACCATTGCAATAAGTAGACATCCTATAAGGAATCTGCCTAACTTGCCAAATCTTAGTCATAACTCTCATCAACAAATGTAACAATGAATTGTTAGTATTAACAAAATAACGCCAACATTAATGTTCAGTGATAATTGGGGCCTTGCAAATGGAAAAGTATCAAATTTTGTTACACTAGGATGTATTCTGTGAAATTTGTATTGTAATTTGGACATGCAATACATAACCATTTTTTTTTTGTTCCAAATAAGGCATATTTTGCATTTAGTACATGCAACAGATTATACAGTACATATAATAATGCAATGCAATAGATATACATTAATTTGTTTAATGTATATCTGTTATATTGTATTTTAGGAATTCTAAATAATAAGTAATTAATTATTTTATTATTAAAATAAACTATTAACTTAGAGATATTAGAAAAAATGTATGTGCAGTAGTGTTTTAGCAATTACTACTTCCGAAAATAGTAAGGGAGAGGATCTCAAAATTTCAACTTTTATCTTTAAAGAAAAAAGACATCCAACATAAGAAATATTATGTGTCAAAAAATTCGTAATGCAAACAGCTGAGGCATTTTTGTCAAATCTGAACAACTGAAAAAATAAATTTAAATAACTCCAAAAGGGAAAAATTTATCCATCACAAGTTAAATAAAAATAAAAGTTTCTGTGCTTTAATTACATTTTTAAAACAAAGAGTGAAAATTTATATAATTACTTAATTATATTTATATAAGTAATTCTTAAATTTTACAAATTAAATTACCGGTCCAACAACATTCAATATGAGTCGTGCTCTCTTGCACATATCAGATATAGATGAAGCATCATTAACATCAGCTTTAATGATTGTTGTCTTACTGATGTCAATTTCTGAAAAAAAAAGCATGTAAATATTATCAAAAAATATTTTAATTATCATTCTAAAGATAGGAGTATAAATACATAATTTTTTTTAAAAAAATTAATTTATTCCACCATAGATACACTGAATGTGTATTTTAAGATAATAATTTTTAAAAGTTATATTTAATTTAATGCAATCAAATTTGAATTTTACCACAAATAATTACACCATACACAGTAAAGAAAATTTCAATAAATTACAATGTAACATTTACTGACAAAAATACAAAGAACTCTGAATTTGCTGAAAGAGTTAATAACTAGGTAAAACTCAATGTATAACAATTTAAATAACTGTATTAAAAATTATATGCATAGTGAAAAAGCATTTAATAATATTATGAATAAAATAGTTGACTATTTAGTAGATTGCTAAAATGTGTTTCCAATCAGCAACTTATAACTGTAAAAAATTTAACATCAAACAGTCTATATCTGTTTATATGCTAATAATAAATAATATAAGTAAATAGAGGAGATCTTAATTTTTACTTTATTCATAAAAAAATATTTTACTTATATGTACAATTGTCCCGGGGCGCCCCATCGTGAAATTGGTGAAAAATATTTTTTAAATGAATATCACATTCTCATAGAAAGAATAACGAATATTACACTTTAAGCAATACAGAATGATAATTATTAATTCATTTTTATGAGTTCAGTTTCTAAAAATTGAATAAATACAAATCATTAATGATCAGTTAATAATTGACTGATATCAATTTATCATTTCACCAAATTGAATGTTAATAACATTCTCAATTTACTTATTTAATTATGAACCAAATTGTACTTATTATGCCATGAAAAACAAGCAAGATAATTCTGATGGCCAGATAATGATAATTCTGATAATAAAAGTTCTCATGACAATTTTGAAATGAACTATTTTGGAATGACTTCTTTCATTTTTGCAATTAAGAATTTAATGAAAATTCTTTTGTTGGGGGGAAGGGGAGTAATTGAAGTAACACATGGCTATCAATTCTTTTAATTCAGAGAAAATTACTTTGAAATAAATTATAGGCAATTTCATGTAGTAGTCATTTCTATTAATATTGAAAATTATAGACAGAGAAAATAGAATATGTAGAATTAATGCAAATTTAATCAGGGCAATTTAAGTATTAAAAATAAACACTGAAAAATTCTCGTCATATGCAATATTCAGTATGGATTATTATTAAATATATTATTATCAGAAGCATGAAAAAGAATATATGGAAATTCAATCAAAATCATTTTTGTATGCAGGATGAAAGTAAATTATTAATTAAGCATATTATCAATGGAAACATGCAAAAGAATACCCAAAATTCAACTAAAATATCTTTTGTAAGAAGGCTAATAGTAAATTTCAATGTTAAAAGCAAACTTGTGTTACACTAACACACACAAAAAGGTTTATTTTTTATTTTCATACAAACTAAACACACAAATATAAATGTTACCTAAATACGAATAATAAAGTATGGGGATGATGGGAAAAAAAGTCTCGTAAATAATATGATGTAGTAAAGTAACAGAAAGTTTACCATTTCTTCTATCACTAAAAGTGATGAATAATGGAAATAATTTCCGGAAATGTGAATGGCATATATTTATCATAATATATAGAACACAAATATAATATTCATAAAACACTGATTAAATTTTCTCACCATCATATAGGTACTCTTGAACAATGTTCAAAGATTCTTTCAATTTCTCCACATTTCGACCGGCAACAGCCCATTTTATATTTGTTGATTTAGTACTATGTGTTAATTCTTCAATAACATATCGCCCAGTGTAACCTGTAGCTCCGAAAATAATAATATCAAACTCTCTCGAAGCCATGATGAAATGACAAAACTGAACCGCAAGATAAAATATTACAAATTAAGGAAACGCATATGTCATTCTCTAGCTCTTGAACTTGAATTTGTGTTACGGGATTTGAAGCAACAAAGGCTATTATCCCCTTCTCTAGCTCTATCTTCCTATTGTTTACAGTTAGATTACGAAACCCGAGATAGATTGATTGATTGGTTAATTCGTGACATTGCCTTCTTTCCTTCCTGAAATACGCCTCGTGTAGCTTCGAAACCGAAACGGGACGTTAATGTAACAAATAAGACAATTCTAGATTTATTTAGGCAATATATGTACGAGTTTTATGTATTTTTATATTATAGGCATATCAAAAATGCAAGCAGGTGTCCAAATCCAAAAATCTAATAAACATTTCAAACAATCAATCAACCCAAGCAGGATATGCGTTTCTGTTGCAATGCTTTGTCATCTAATTATCAGATGACTTTGAAAGATTATGGAGGACTTTTGTAGGAAAGTGCCGTTTTCTTTTTCTTTTCTTTTTTTCTCTTGACGGAATCAGATCGGCAATAATTTAGCCCGTCTTTTGATGGCAATTTTCATCTCTTTTTTTAATTACAGATTGAAAAGAATTTTGGAATGAATAGGGGATAATAGCCTTTGTTGCTGAAAATCCCAAAAACCCCGCAATCAAACTCAAAACAGATGACTTAAATCAGCACTTGATATCTTTTAAAGATTGTGATAGTTTGGGTATATTTTGAATATGCTAAATTTAATGCTTTTATTCCTTCTCTAAAATACAAACATCGTTTTGCAAAATGTGGTCTATATTTGTTCGATTATCATTCTCTCTAAGCATGATATGCACATCTAAGCTAAAATTATTATTAGGTTAACTTAATAGGTCACTCTGTTATATTTCTATAAATTGTATTTTAGCCCAGTGGTGGCGACTCAGGGGGGGGGGGGGCGCGGGGAGCAGTCGTCCACCACCACTTTTTGCGGAAAAAATTAAATTTTTTATTTTATTTTAACTGCCTAAAACTAGGAATTATATATAAAAAAACAACAGTGTTCGAGGAAGCTATCCAATTTTGTAGCCAAATTTTAAATATTGTTGCCTATCCCATATACTCCAGGGTACTTTTAGGCGTCTATAAATTTTTTGCCCCCAATTGCCGCCTCTGTTTTCGTCATCAACCAGAAGTGACCAGTGTGAAGTGTATTTGATTCACATGGAGATTAATATGTTAACATTTCGATTTAATTTTAATTAAAATTTCGAAAACCCTTTCTTAGTAAGCTCCTACAAACCGCTAAATAACTATTTATGAAATTTTGTTGCTCTAAATCTAGACCGCTCAAAATTATTTTCGCATCATGCAATTTGCAGATAAAATCTTTAGAGGCTTGATGCTAAGTGGTAGCTTGAAGAACATCGATTTCTGTTGAGTTTCTACAATATGTTTAATAAATAAAACTAACTGCAGTTAACAAGTGGGTGTGTTGGCTTCTCGACTTTCTCGCATACTCACACACAGGGGTGGCGCCAGAGGGGGGAGCGGGGGGCCTGCCCCCCCGTCGGGGAAGATTTTTGTACGGGGTATTCAACAGTAGTTTATTAATAATCCGGAAAAAATTTGAGACCAGTTTTGATTACACTCGTCCCCCCGTACAGCAGGTCGTGCCCCCTTTCCGGCAAATCGTCCCCCCGTGGGGCAAACTCTAGCGCCATTCCTGTTCACGCAATACAGTACGTTTTGTGTTTAGCTTCATAGTATAGCAAAGATAATCGAATATTCATTTTTTCGGGTTCAAAATTTTACAAAGCACTTCATTTTCGTTCTTAAAACCACTACCGAATTTCATTTATATAGCTCATTGTATTTTTGAGCTATCGTGTTCGCGTAGTCACGGGCATACAATCTACCCATTGATATATTTAATCCAAAGTTACACAAAAACTCTACAGTTTTGATTAAACATCCCGAATTATTCCATGGGGAGGTGGACACCTCGAACTGTGTGTGTGGGGAGGGGGGAAACGGCCCTACTCAGTATACCAGTTCTCTTTCCCCTTAGGGATGCAACATTGGCGTTGTAGCCTGGTTAACGTCTCCATCGCTGATGACAGGACGTACCTTCTTAGGGAGGAGTGTGTGCAGATCACAGTACCCGTATTATCTGCAGCAACCGATTTCAGATTTTACCAGATGACATATTGCAAGTTTAGTTATATTAATGTCCCTTTTTGAAGCAACACATGGTCTTCCTCGTCATTTTGAACCGTGGTCAGATGACGAGGACGATGCCTGAGCTGGCACCCCTCCCTCCAAACTTCCGCACCACACGTTTGATCCACTACGTATGATTTAACTTGCAACTGGTCCAATACCCGACGAATCGTTAGTGGAATCTGGTTTCGAACCTGGAGCTTTCCGACCCCAAGCGAGGGCCACACCTTACCACTAGTCCACCGCGGTCCATGACCTATTGCAAGTCTTACGATATTTATGTAACAGTTTATTTCACGTGGCCAGGGAGAGCTGAGTATCTTAGTTCTTTTGCAAGTTTCGAATTTAAATTTCTCCTATCGAGTCATAATACACCGGGTCGATGAATTCTAGCGATTTTTGCCTAAATTAATCCAACTCGTAAAATGATTTCAGGAATAGACTAGAAATAAATAATTCAATCAAGGAAATTCATTTTTAATTTTAGCTGCATTCAACTCATTAACCGCTGACGTTGCGTTAATGCAACGGTCAAAATAAATGATAAAAAATTATCCATAAAACAAATTTTATGTCAATCGCATTTTTTGAGTAGGGCATAACATGGAGATTATTGCGGTAAAAAATATTTGCCTTTAACGATAATTTTATTTTTAAACACGAGTTCAGTACTTGATGCATTCTTTAACGAAACCTTTTGGCCCGGTCTTTCCAGAGAGAAAATACAACTAGAGAAACACGAGTTATATACAACTATTGTTTGTCAAGGTCACTGCTTATCACAAAATTTCAACAGTCAGTTGTTTGTGGCTTTCTGGGAGGGGGTTGAAAAATAGGTGTTGCGTTCACGCAACGTCAGCGGGAAAGGAGTACTTCAGCCACTTACTCTCACCTTTAGACACTATGGCAATTTTTCTCCTTCGACTAAAACAAGATATTTTACATTAGTAAATGCTCTTCAAAGATTTTTTGATGATAAGTGTGAAATCGATTTTGTCATTTCTCTAGAAAATCAAAAGTTGGTGGCGAAGAAGAAATGATAATATTTTGGATAATCATAATGCTTTACAGTGCTGCAGGCCCATTACTCAAGAACGTTGATGAAAAAAGTTTGTCTAACAATCTCGTCCTATTGAACAATATTGCACAAAAGTGGAAGGAGTTGATTTATGCGACAATTTAGCAGCTAATTACAGGATTGGTATCTGTGGAAATATATAGAAATTCCAATATTTACTAATTAAGTTGATGTAGCCTTGACAAATGCGTCGGAAATATTAAGAAAAATAAATTTTATTAAAAAATATTCTTGCATTATTTCTTTTGCACACTCACTTTTAAATCGAAGTGGAGATTTATTATCCAGTTATAGATCTGCAATAGGAAGACCTAGTATGTTTAGTATTCAAGAGCCATTATTTGGAGAACGGACTTTATAAAAAAAGCCCCAAGTAAACATTCAACTGCATTATAATAATCTGAGTATTTCTCGATGCAAAGTTTGTAATATAGTGTACTTCATGATTGTGATAAACCTTTCGTTCTAGAAGTTATTTACTGCAAATAATCAGTTTTTTTTTTAAAAAAAAACTTAAAATTTGATAAATTACCCGTTAGTGATTTATAGCTTTACAAAACACATCAGAACTAAAATAGTTTTCCAACTTTCAACTCTAAGATATTTCCTCATATATTCAATTAAGTCGCTTAATACACATACTCTTATTCCGCTGACGTTGCGTGAACGCAACACTCGATTTTTCAAAAGCCAAGACGATCTCAGACGATTTTACTATAGATTGTTATTTTTTTTATTAGAACCTATATATTATTCGTATGGTAAAAAATTCATCCCTTATAGTTTTGGTATTTAATTGAGGCATCCAATTTCTTTATGGTCACAGTGTAGTTTCTTGAAACATTTTAAAACTTCTAATTATGCAAGCATTTATAATTCAGAGGAGACTAATTATTAAGTTGACTCATTACTAATTAAATACAGCATGTATACGAAATAATATTTTATTTGCAAGTTTGCTTTACAGAGACAGACATGGTTTACAAGATTATTACATCAATAAAAGTAATATATACATGCATTTGAAACAAGGATTCAGTTCAAATAGCAAGTAAAATATCAAAAGAAAATTTGCCTTGACCTCTTCAGGGATATTGACACACATGAACATTTAATATTTCGTTAAATGCAAGTTATTTTGAGTGAACAAATTATAATCTCCGATTAAAATTCATAAGAGTAAACTCAGCTTTTATATGTCACCGAAATAAAATAAAAGTACATTTTATTATCATTTAAAAAAATTCGTCACTGAAGAGGTTAATGCTTGAGAATTTAAACAGATGCTAAAGAAAACAATTCAATTAAAGAGTTATATTTTAAGAAATCTAAACGAATTAATATGCGAATTCTTAAGACGTTCACAGAATCACACAGATTTACTTGAGAAGTCGCATCTGTAATATTTATACAAATTGTAAAATTGTATTGCGAATTTGAAACAAATTCCAACGAATTTTTTTCAAAGCTTTTAAAGGATGAACTTTTATTTATTCCGAGTTTAATAAATAACTTATTTTTTTAGAAAAATTTTCTACAAATTAATATTTAAAAAAGCCTAGCGTTTTTTCATCATTTACGAAAAAAAGGGACTTAAGTAATTTGTGCTTGCCCTATGTACCAATCATCGCATCCATTCGGCATTTTGCAAACCATCCTTTGTTCTTACGAAAATTTGTGTATAATAATTTCGGTTCATGCTAGCTGGGTGAGCGCGTCCTATTTTTCTCCTGAAACATATTGATCCCCATGGTGATCAGGCATGGCGATCAAATGCTTTGTAAAATTCAGAGGATTCTTGATTCGCTGCCCGGGCAAGCGAATCAGTCATCCTTTGCTAGGGAACTGTAGGGAAAATGTAATCTTAACGAATCCTTTTTATTCACAATAGCCAATTTTCCTACGAATGAATTATTTGCAATAATAAACTTTCATCCGTCTAATTTACAGAAAATCAGATGGAGCTTAAATACTTCGGATTCAAGAATATAAAAACTGATTGCCTTAAAATTTTAATTTAATCAAAGTAAAAGAGTTTAAAATAAAACTTGCAAGTGGATGCAACGATATATTTTTAGAGCGTTTATTTGCACAGACTATAGAAAAATTAAGAAACTTAGATACTTAAGTTGATTATGCATCAGTTAAAGTTAGCTTTAAATTTCGAAACAAAGACAATTAATTCTAAGTATTTCAGAATATTTTGAGATTTAAAAGTTCATGACAACTGAAATATTTTTAAAGTGTTTTTATCACAAAATATTAAAATAATTACATCCACAATGCAAAAACATTCTCCAATTGGAAGCATTTGATGATTAACAATTAAAATACAATAAAAAATTGTGATTAATGCATAACACTCAATTTATTGGCACCAACACATGATTTTATAGTTAGCAGTATTTGTAGCAAATATTTTCCAAATTAGTAAATCGAATGCTTTTATTGACATTACGTCAATTTCTTAGCCTTATTTTCTACATTCTCGCAGAAGTATCTCTGTTTTCGACTTTTCAACCTGACTATTCAAGCAAGATAAAATTTATTTTCGAATCTTTGTTATGTCCTCTTTAGATAAAAATAAAGATAAAGATAAATAAACTTAGATGTAAAAGGAGTCGCTGTGTATTTATTTACACAACTCAGTAGCAGCAACTATTGATGGGTTACATCATCAAATACACCACACTAGTGCTAAAAGAGAACTCTTACTGAAAATTTAGGCCTTTAAAAAACAAATAATTAATAGATGCAAACAGACAGCACTACACACCAAGATACATTTTATAGCATTTTTACAACAATACCTTAAAATAATTGCACCCACAATACAGAAACGTTCTCAAATTGGAAACATTTGATAGTTAACTTTTAACATAAAATTCCCGATTAATGCACAACTCAATTTCATTTACGCTAATACATGTTTTTTTAATATTTAGCAATATTTGTGGCAAATATTTTCAGAATTATTTGCAAACAAATATTTTCAGCAAGATATAAATTGTTTTAGTTTACATTATAAAACTTTGCCTTATCTTTCATATTCTCACTAAGGTATCTTATTATAAAACAAAGTCTTACTGAAAATTTAGGGCTCCGACTTCGTTGACTGTTCCTTGCATACATGTTCTTGTAACAGGCATAATTTATGGGAATACTAGAATGGACCACTTAGTGGAGAATTATGCAAGTACGTAAAGTCACATTCCAACATCATCAAAATCTTCATCATAAGATGAAGTTCTAGAAATAAACATCATGAGATGGAAGGCCTTAGTTTTCATTTCATATTGAATGACATTAATGCATGACAAAATTTTCTTTATAGAATTTCTGGCTAAATGGAAACGTGTTAGACAACAAGAATTCTACCATTGCAATAAAATCGAATTTAACGGGATAACAGCAATTTTTTTTAAAGTTTAGAATATTATAGTGGCAATCGGCCATTTAAAATAAAATCAGAACAAATAACTTTAACAGCAGAAAGATGCATTCTCAAATAGCAGTGAATGACAAAGGAGGACAAAAAAAAAAAGAAATTTGCGGGGTTTTTTTTCGTAGATGTGGATTAGTTACAATTACAATTCCTGCTGCTATTGTTCTTGGCCAATGAGAATTACGAGCAAGGGCTGAATTTTATTAGTAGAAGATCCGTTTGTCACGCACCAGAGTATCAAGAGTGATTATAGCTACAAGTGGAATATTTTAAAAATTCATTTTACCACCTGTAGCTAAGCAAATATTTTTGAAACTTCAGTACTTCTACGAAAGCAAGCTGGAATGACAAGCGAAATTCAGTACTTTAAAATTTTAAATTCGCGTGAACCTGTCTCAATATTTTTTGATTACCGAGATAGAATGTCCTCCAAAACTACAGGAGTTGAATATGCAGCTTGATATTAAATTGCTTCAGTCACAAACAGTGTTGTTTTTGTGTCAAAACTTCTGCGCAGCAATTTTAAGATGAAACATTGATTGAAGTGTCGAATATATGTTTTGAATGCCACATAATCACAATATGAAAACTTATTAAATCACAATGCATGCGAAGAAGCATGGTTCATGCGAGTCTTCAGCTTGCGGCAAGTTTCTGTAATAAAAGGGAGAATTTTGAGAATAGTTTTACATTATGTGGCAAGAATCCCAAATACAAGTAAACATTCGATATCAGTGGTCCTTGAAATATGAGCAGCAGGCATTTTATAGATGTACCGACTACCAAAACCATACGGGGTTCCGCATATCTATGTAGATAATTTTCGTGTTTTGATAATTTGTTTGTATCGAAGAGATTCATTGATGCATGTTGTACTTGGTATAACACCACAAGTTCCACAACCTATCAGCCACTAGATCAGCAGAATCTCCTTCGCCCCTAATTTGCTTGCAAAGGCTTGGAATTCAGCGGAGAGCTTGATGATGGTTCAAAATAAAATCACCTAGGCCATGGTCAAAAGATTTACTTGGGTCTAATCATCATGACATCATCGGGCCAGATCTGGAAAAGAATAAAAATGATGAATTAATAGAGCGAATATATATGGATATGTTATACAGGGGCGTAGCGATGGTAACTGGCGCCCAGGGCATAAGATTTTTTCGCCCCCCCCCGTCGTCGTCATCAGTGGCTTACAAAGTGTGAATAAATGGCATCCGTGGGATGGCATTTTTTCGCCCCCTCATGGTATTTCACTTCCTCCCTAAGAAAGGCACACGCGTCATCCATACCCCTTCTTGCCTTCGGTCTCTACGCCACTGATAATAAGCGTGCAGTAATATTGAAAATCACAGACTATCTAATGCTGCTCATTAAATCTGTATCAATAATAAAAAAATTCTGAAAATAGGTTTTGATTGATTATCGAAGGAACTGAATGACAATTCTACCTTTTAATCCTTTCAAAAGCGGTGGGAAGTATACTTCCCACCTAATTCAATTTTTAAACGTACAAGGTAGGCTATTTTAAAGTTCAACAAATTTTTCGATGAAAGGAAATCCTAGACGTTACAATTTCTTATCTCAAACCGTAACAAAGTGCCTTGACTTTTTAATTATTAATTAACAAAATATAATGTCGTCCAATAAGCTAAATGAATTTTTCTTAAATTAACCTCAACCCCATAGTTATTTTATTATACCATTACTAGAAAAATATGGCCCTTGAAAGGTTTAATTAGGGAAACTACCTTTTTGGAAAGCTCACCAATAATTCCATCGTCTTTCGGAACTGAAACTGTTCGCAGTGAAATGTTTTAAATACAGTGTAAAGAAAATTTTTTAGAATCTGGTTGAAATTTCTTATCGGGTTCCCTAAAAGCTTTCTTTGGACTCGTTTGCATTAGTTCCCTGTGAAGGTCATAAATGATGCAACCGGTGAATATCTTACTAAATAAAAATAAATATTTCATTAAGTGTCGAATTGTTATACAAAAAGCATTCCAAATATAGTGCCATTTTGGCTGTAATCACCATTCAGAAACTTACCGTATTCTTGAATTGCTGGTACATCGATGGCATCCTTCCGATCTTCGAAGATCTGTGTGCAACTGAGAATGGAGTTACAAATGGCGGAGAATGACATGCCATTATTCAGCAACATGGCATCAATATGTTTATAAGTGGTGCAACCTATGAATAAACAAAAAGGTACATTTTTGAATATCGCAAATGGCAATGTAATAACATTTCCAAAAGGAATTTTACTACCACCGTTACCATAATTCAGCAACTAACCTGGTTCATTTCGGTGCCAACCAGAGAAGACGTTATCCACCCAGCCAGGTTAGCTGCTGTTCATCGGATTTGTTTGAAGAATAGAGGGAGGATGACGGCATGCCATTATTCAAGAAATGTCAAGAGCCGATTGTCTCAGCAGCTGAAGGGAAGAGTACACTAGATTCCAACTTCATTCATAGTCAAGCACCGAGAAGAATCAAATCGATGCCGACCAGAGAAAACGTTATCCGTCCATCCAAGGCTAGATGCTGTCGATCCGATCCGTCTAGAGAACAGATCGAGAATGAGGTCATGCCATTCAAGAAATGCCAAGAGCCGATTGTCTCAGCAGCTGAAGGGAAGAGTACACTAAATTCCAACTTTATTCATAGTCAAGCACTGAGGAAAATAAATTTTTCCAAATTCAATCTATTCACATACATTCTAAAGTTCTGCAAGAGTGAATTCAGCTTTATTCAATTACAGTTCAGGGATAAACTTTTAAAATAACGAACATATATTTTCTTTGGTAAAGTTCTTAACGCAAGTTAGAACTTCTTGCAGAATCCAGGCTGAAGGTGGATTTGTCAGATTTTCCTCTCATGGTCGCCGTTTGATTTAACGATCACAGAAGAGTAATCTAATATCACTTTCAATTATAAAATAAATTTTCATCTAGTATTATTAAAAGAGATCCCAATTAAATCGTTCTAAGATATAAAGAAGTTTCTTAACACAGTGAAGGCAACCTACATTCATCCCTGAAAAACAAATCTTTCATAGATGCCACGACGTGATGAATAATTTGCCCTCGCTCCAGAGCAAGTTATATTAACGTCCGTTTTGAAGCAACACGAGGGTGGACCTCGTAATTTTGAACTGCAGTCAGAAGACGACACCCAAGATGGCACCCCCTCTCCAAGACTTCGCACCATAGCAGGGGGTTATGTTTGAGTCCCAGACGTCAGATTTAATGTGCACTAGGCCCATATATACGAGACTAATTTTCAATAGATCTGGTTCCGAACCTGGATCCCTCCGGCCTCAAAGCCGAGATCCTTGCACTAGGCCATCGCGGCCCTCCTCAACTCCTAGGCAGTTTAGATTTTTTTCGCATTCAGTGACAAAGGAGTTAGATGAACATTTTGTGATCAGAAAAAAGAAAGCAATATCCTGCTGGCATGCTTCCGAGAAAATTTTAGAATCCGACCATAAAATTCAAGATCTTATGACTATAAGTGCAATCAGTTTGAGTTGAAGATAATTCCAAGATCCATATGATTTCTACCCCTGAAACTTGTTGGATCTCCACATTAATCCTTCTTTCGGTTCATTAATCGACGACGACGCAGAAAAATTCCAGCATAGTTCTTTACTCTGTCGCACTGGACGACAGCAGACAAGTCCACATAATTGTGACATCCTCACGCTTAGAGGCAGTTTCTGCGGAATATTCAGAGATTATGAATACGTCTTCCTTATTCGTTTAGAACAAGAGGTTCACACTGGCATTCTAAAAAAAATTGAATAGTTAAAAAAACTCAAATGCAATGAATGAAGTTCGCTGTCGGGAATGAATTACCAAATCTATGATGTAAGGGTGGCCCCTGCAATAAGAAGTGAAATCCCCTGCATCTGAATAAAAAAAACATCGAATAATCTACCCGATATGACTTCTAACCAAAGCGGAGTGGCGGATTCTCCAAAATGAATTTCAAATAGCTTAAAAACTGCAGTTATTCTTTGTTCTAATAGACTTCGATGCTAATCTTTGACACTGACAGCTTATCTAGAGATCATCCACTTAATATTGATACTAGTTTTACCCAAATCGTTTCATTTCAGTCCTGTATAATTTCTTCGAGATATTTCTAACGCTTCTGGAATGCTCTGTCCAATGCATTTACAGTTCCCAAAACTTCATCCTATCTCTGCTTTTGCGGAGTTCCTCGATTGATTCTAACATAAATCAAAATTCAATGCATGTTGCGATTCCTAAATCTGCGTACAAGTAGTAACAAATTCTAGGTTACATAACGCAAACTAAATTATTTTTTGAACTTCCGAAGTAGGGGAGTTGATTCTCCGAGTAGATTCAGCTACTTTTGCAAGTTAATTGTATGATGTATCGTACCATAAATAACTATTCGTCTTATGGATGATTGATATCAGAGGTTGGTTCAAATAAAATTTTCCATGGGAAGCAAATTAAATTGTTTCGTCATACACGAGGATATATGGAAATCTAAAAAGACGAGGCTCAGTACACTAATTTTTGCATTATAGATAGGGGAATACAATTCCAAATTTATACAAAAAGAATAGACTAAGAGTGTGTAATGCTACAGAGCATTTTAGAAATATAATCGACGTAAAATATGTATCATGAAAACGAAACTTGCAATTCTAGACGGTAAAAACTCAAAATAAGAATTTAGAAAATTGAACTCGAATTTGAATAGTTTCCGGAGTTGAAATGATTTTGAAATGAACTGAAGATGTGATTAATTCCGGATTAGTGATTAGGCGATTTTTCAATGCACCTGTAAGTCGGGACGAGTGAATTTAATATTAGAAGTTGCGGAAATTCTACACACTTTCGTCAGCCATTTAGGATTAAATTTTTTACAAGCTAATGATTTTGTGTTCGAATTCGTCACGGATAACGAATTTTAAAGCCGTGAGTCACGTCACGAAAACTGTACAGAAATATTTCAAATCTCTTCTGTATATCACGATATTTTTTAAAGCATGATGTGTCGGTTCTTTCCATGGTATCAAGAACTTCACATTTATTCGTTTTCAATACGAGTTACAATTATTACCAACTTGAGTATAGAGCTCTAGTTGAGATTCTCATCGCAAACTGGAATTGGTTGTTCATTCGATATATTTTTCAGCTAAATCCTGGTTTGAAGTCAATTCTTAAAGTACCATTCAATTTCAACATTTGGTTGAAATTCGGCAAAGCCATTGATCAAATCACGTATTCATGTAATATAAGAAGCCCAAAACTGCAAAATATGGGAGAATTCAAATTCAAAACTGTAGTGATGTCTCAAATTATCAAGAAAGCCGTTTTGAAAGTATCAGCCAGACATACTCATGGGTAGATATAGAATCCTGAAGGCCGATTCTAAAAGCTTGTAGATATTTAGTGTCTTACGATATTGGTAAAATTTCGAAGACAAAAACTTTTAAATAGGCTTTACCTTCTGTGTTTTCCACTATTTTCCCATTTCCATTGAACGTTTCAAACTCGCCGTCCACACAATTTTCACACAAACTGTTAGGGAAGGTAGGAAACAAAAACAAGCCACAATCGCACAGAAGAGAATGGCCAGAAACGCCAACCGGATAACATGCGAGGTGCTCTTTGGCATCGTTGTAGTAGGGTTTCAGAGCTAATCATTTAAAAGATGTAAATGTGGACGGAAAAGCTGTAGTATGCCGAGATGGTGGATATGCCGATACTGTTGCAAGAATCTCATGGCCGCTGCCAACACCCATGAAACAACGGGTATTTTCGAATGGGTTCGCAAATCCGTGTGCCACCATTTTGAAGTGTGTGTAACTGTTAATGCTAAGAATTAGCAGTTTTTGTTAAACTAGACGTATACGCGTAGAGTGCAAGTATAAGGTATTGCCAAATAAAAAGTCCCCCTCCGCTTCAATGATATTCATTTCTGCATCTTCGTGAATGCACTAGTTAATCCAGGTGTAGTTTTTGGCAACGTCGTATGACTGTCCTTTTTCTTTTTACCTAGCTTAATTTTTTCCCGCTGAAATTTGAATCGCCGTATAGAAGGAAATACACCTCGCGAGGAGAAACTTGGAAAACTGTCCTAAATGGTTATAACTTGGAAGTCATCGTAATGCACACAAACGAAAATTTTTAATTTAGTACTGCAGGAATATTTCTCCCTTCAAAAAATATATCACGCGACACCCTCCATGGATACTTCATCATAACTTTATACTTTCTAATTCAACCTCACTAAAGTGTTGCCCTCGAGTAAAGTGCATCAACAAGCAATAGTACATTCCACACGCTAAATACCTGCACCCACACATCTAACAACACATTAACCACTGCTACGATCCACCATTTTCATTTCGCACTTAGCTCGCCGACACGAACCATTGTTTTCATTCCCAACAATGCCCACTGTCACCTTTCAGATTTCATAATTTATACATTGCCCACCTCCGAGTTCCTTTTCTCGCTCCACATATTGCTCTTTCCACAACCCCTTTTCTCGTTTTTCTTTAAATAATGCGTCCCACATTGTCTGCAAGTGCAAGGGTTGTGGGAGGGGGATACAATGTCCGCTGCCAAAAATTCATCACTCACTTTCTCATTTCTCAAAACCGCCACCACCACAAACTCTTACACACTCATTTCCCAATGCCACGACAAATTCTCACACACTCATTTC
>BGPR01021841.1:0-18877 GCA_013235015.1 Araneus ventricosus
TCGACACTTCGTTCAGTTACATGTGCTAGTCTGCATGAAGGGAGGAAAGAGCTACTGGGAAAGTTTGGGGAAAACGGTGGCCACTAGGGGCCCAGCACTACACATAAATAAAATTAGAATGGCTACAATTTAAATTAGGATTTAAAATATTACAGGTCTCTTTTTTAATTTCAATGTTGAGGGGTATGGTAGGAATTAGATTTATCTCTGCCTAAATTTGGAATGACATCAGACTTTTAATTAACAGAGAGGTTTTAATGAATTTTTTAAGGGGATAGTCAAGAGCATAGTAAATATCTCTCTATTGTGCGTGAACCATTCTCCATTACAATTTACGTATTAATAGGTTCTGCTGGACTTCAAGAATTCATTTGGCAACAACTAACAGTGTAGTATAAGTATGAATTCGCAAATAGGCGGTATAGAAATAAGTATTTTATTTTCCCTAGTCATTTTGGAGTTTCGAGAGAATTAGGGTTAAGACTTTCTCGTTGGTCTCAGAAACTTTCTTAATATAATAAAATGAATTGTTTCCATGTCAGCGTTTATCTAAATATACTCCAAGATATTTACATTCCAGAGACACGGGATACTAATATTATTAATAGGAATGGGGGATTACTTTTAGATTTAGAAAATAAAATAGCTTCCATTTTGAAACCAATCCTCAAAGAGTTTTGGGGTGTTTGTTCAGTGCAATGCGGGATGTAATTGTGGTTTTTATTTTCTTGCCAATATTGCTGCTCGTAGTATACTTGGCATGGTATTGTGTTGTTTGAGGGATATCATTGTGAAAAGGAGCAGATAGAACAGGTCACAGTTGGACCCTTGTGCCCTCCTGCATTGATATCTTTAAGGTTGAGAGGAAAGCTCTTTATCAACTCTAACGTTTTCTGTTGCACCCAGGTAAGAAGTGAAAATTTTAATCAGATAGCTAGAGGTGTTGCTTAATTAATGGGTTTGCATCCTGTCGAAGGGCCTTCTGAATGTCAGAGACTGGCCCAGTTTTCTACTTGTTACTGGGCAACCCTTCTTCAAGTACTCAAGTGAGCTCTAGGCAGTTGATGGGTAGTGGTACCCTAGTCAGATTGCTCAGGTATGGGTGCATTTGTTAACTTCAAGGATGTTGATTGGTCAATTAGGTATAAAATGCATTTACTTTTGAGTATAATCAATTGAAGTTCAAATCATAATGTTATACCATTGACGTAGTGATAGTGACTATTATTTACTACATTTTGGTGTAGTTTATTTTTTGGTTTGCGATCCAGTTCAAAGTGTTGTACCGCCATGTTTGGGGTTCCTTCCCATTATCTCGCCCACTTGCCTATTCCCATTATCGCCCTAGCCCTTTGGGGAGAACTATTAAAAGGAGCAGGGGCTCTGCCTGCTCCTTCAAAACTCGCCAACCCCCCCAGGAGGACCTGCAATCCTCCGGGAACTTCTATCTAAAACCTGCTCGCTTCGCTCGCTACACTTGAAGACACTGGGTGTCCCTAGCACAGTTATTATAGATGCTATATATATAACACCCCTGCTCGCTCCTTTCACCGACACCTTAAGAATCACGTGATTCTTTCAGGATCACTAATAAACATCTCATCTTCACACGCTTGCCAGTGGTCTCCGTTTCTGGTATTAGGAAATTATAAGTACATTAATTAATAAAAGGTAAATTTGATTATTTGAAATTGCACGAACTCTAAATTAATTTTTCATCAGTTTCTACAATTAAAATCTTCTGGTAGCACAGATATATAGCCAAATGTTAGAAGAAATTTGAAGGTAATATTTATAATCCAAAGATGATTAAAAATCGAATTATTTTCTAAATCAATCAAAATTTAAAACTTTTTTGGCATACACTTTTTTGAGTATTTATTCGAAAGTTTATTTCCAACATAACTTCCCATTCCACTAAGATAGCTTTTCCAAATCTTTCTCAAAATAAATTTAAAAAATTGCTTTTCATAATTTCAAATATACCCTCTTTGCAATATAGGTACAATTCAAGCTTTCCCACATGTATACATGCTTATTTCAACGAGAATTATTTAGTCAAGAAAAAAAAATATAGTGTGTTTCTCAGTGCAGTCACTTGTGTTTTAAATCTCAGAAATTCTTGATCGTCTCTTGTCAAGTGGAAGAGATGATGAACTCATCTTAGCAACCTTTTAGGCTAAAAAGGACAGTTTAAGAAAATAGTGGCTAAAGCGAAACATGTTCATGTAATATTCAAATTTAAAAACCCATGACAATTACTTACTTTACTTTTACCATAATTAACGGATAGCTTTTTTCCTCAAAATTTCAAAATCACTACTTTTTTTAAACCAAAATTTTAAATACTCTGCTCTTTTTATAAAATTTCACAAGAAAAGAAGCTTTCCACCTATGTATAGATCGTCATTCAACCAATTATTTAGTCAAGAGAAAAAATAGGTAATTTCTCAGTGCAGTCATTTTGTGTTTAAATCTCAGAAAATTCTTGATTGTATCTTGTCGTGAAAGAGATGTAAACCATCTGCTAGTAATAAAAGGCAGTTTAAAGAAATAGTGAGCTTGAAACATGTTCATATTAACTATTCAAATTTAAAATAATAATAATTTTTACTTTTAGCCTTTTATAATATGATAATATACTTTTCTCAAAGGAATTTCAGAAATCCTTGTTTTAACAAGATTTTACATATGCCTCTTTTTTTATAGAAATATTACACGGAAAGCTTTTCCACCTGTATGATCATTATTCAAACAATTATCTACATAAGAAAGAAATAGTGCTTTCCTCAAGTGTTTTATCTCAGAGAATTCTTGATTGATCTTGTCGTAGAAGATGTAAACCATCGGAACCTTTTAACTAAAAGGACAGTTTAAAAAATAGTGTAAACATGTTCATTAATGCTTATTCAAATTTAAAGCCCATAATAATTATTTACCTTTTAGCCTTTTATAGATTGATAGAACACTTTTTTCCTCAAAATTTCAAAAAATCACTTCTTTTAAGCAAAATTTTAAATATACTCTTTTATAAAATATTACACAGAAAAGCTTCTAATGTGTATACATGCTTATTCAAATTATTTAGTCAAGAAAGAGTATAGTGTGTTTCTCAGTGCAGGTCATTTTGTGTTTTTTAAATCTCAGAAAGAAATTCTTGTTTTATCTTTATCGTAGAAGATGAAATCATCTGGAACCACTTTAGCTAAAGGACAGTTTGAAAATGAATTAGCTGAAACATGTTCCGTATTAACTATTCAAATTTAAAAGTATTAATTGTAATTACTTTTATCGCCTTTTATAATTGGATAAGATGCCTTTTCTCTTCAAAATTTAAATCCTTGCTTTTTTAAATAAAATTTTGGGTAAAATATACCTCTTTTATAAAATATACCACAGAAGAAAGCTTTTCCACCTGTATAGGATCTTATTCTCAATTATCTAATGAAGAAATATGTGCTCCTCAATAGTTTTAAATCTCAAGAAAATTCTTGAGTGATATCTTGTCGTAAGAAAGATGTAAATAATCTTGGAACCTTTTAATAAAAGGTTTAAAGAAAAATAGTGGTTGAAACATGTTCATATTAACTATTCAAATTTAAACCCAAATATTATTTACTTTTATCCTTTATAATTGATAAGACAGCTTTTTTTCCTCAAAAATTTCAAAATCCTTAGCTTTTTTTAATGCACTTTAAATATACCTCCTTTTTTTATAAAATTACACAGAAAAGCTTCTAGTGCTAACTACATAGCTTATTTCCAACAATTCATTTAGTCGAAGAAAAAAATTTGATGTAGTTTTCTCATGGTGCAGTCATTTGATTAACATCTCAGAGAATTCTTGATCGTTATCTTGTCGTAGAAAGATGTAAACCATCTTGGAATTGTTTTACAGCTAAAAAGGACAGTTTAAAGAAAATAGATGAACTTGAACGATGTTCATAATACTGATTCGAAATTTAAAACTAATAATAAATATTTACTTTTTAGCCTTTATAATTGATAAAGATACTTTTTCTCTCAAAATTTCAAAAAATCTCTTTAGCTAAAATTTTAATGCATGCCTCTTTTTTATGAAATATTACAAGAAAAGAAACCAAAGAATTATGCACAGTTATCGTTCACCATTAGCAGTATTGGTACTCTTCAGTGAAAATCTCATTCAATAAACAGTTAGTCCATTACAAAACGGAAACTCTAATCTACTCTATGCATATACGTTTGCAAACAGGCAAGCAATTTATCATCATTCTCCGGAAGCAGTGTCAAGAGAACTTTTCTGATGTATTGTTCCTGTCTTTTGTTATTCTATAATTTTTTATTTTAATGAGAATAGATTGCACACAAGGTTGGTAGCTTACCAACAAAAAAAAAGACTCAAGCCCTAAGCTATCGGCGCTTTCTCGCCGATCTTCCTGAAATCTCGATCCAGTTCTCTTGCACGCTACTCTCTTCTAATTTTCGAAACTGATCAAAAGGGTTAATTTGTCAATAAAATTCAAAGCAGTAGTGACCGACTTCTCCTATTCGTAAAGCAGAATTAAGCTCAGTTAGATCTAGGCAGTCAGGGTTGAGATTGGTAAACAAACTGTAGTCGATTACCAACAGGGAGAAAATAGGTCATTTTCCCTGCATACAGCGTTTTATATAATATAGATTACCTTTAAAATACTTGAAGTTGATGTCCTATCCGTGACAATGTTCATTAGTTCTTTTTTAATTTTAATGTTTTTATTTAGGGGAAAATATGTTAAAGAAACTGGCTAGAAGTACAAAAAAGGTTGTCTGGTGTTACTTCGATTTGTATACTTTATTTTCATGTTTAAAAATGATCGATAGCCTAAAGTTACACTTTATTTCAATACATTTAAACTGAAATATTAGGAACATATATTGGACACTAGGAGACACTTTCAGTAGGGAAAAAATTCTGCGATCTCAAAAAAAAAGTTTTTGGCGTGTATATCGTTAAACTTACGTTTTAGATTAGTAATTCGGTGCCAGTTTTGGATACGTCAGATAATGAGATAGTACAATTTTTAGACCAATTTGAACACTAGATTAGCCCTCTGAAGTTAAAATAATGGCGTGAGCAGCTGATTATGGGCCCCATACCTGATATATTTCGGATGGTTTCCCATTTCATAAGTGAATATTCAAAATACAATCTGTATGAAAATTTCATAGCTAAAACTTTAAAGATTCTTTTCTACCTCTACCCTCATCAATATGGTCTCACTGCCACTCCAGTAAAGAATCATTTTCTGCAGTGTTCACGAGCATCGTAGAGGTGCAGCGATGGAGCAGCACGCAATCCATGAATACTCGACACACACTGTGTGCATCGCATCGAAGAGGATTCGAGATTAAAACTGCTTTTATTAGAATATCCTTTTCACAATAAAACCGCGCTCTTCAAATAATGGATTGAAAATATCCTGATCAAAATTATATAATGTAAACTTTTATTTTTCACTCAAGATAAAAAAAATCTAGAAATTTACTTACAGTAAGTATATGTTACTACTTCATAAAAGTAAAATGTGTAACTAATCGAATGCTTTTCATCCACAAGAGAGTTTGTAGTAAATAATCTACAAAAGAAAGAAGTGTCAGTGTTTATGGGATTAAATTACTAATTATACCGCACATTATGCGAAAATGCTTACACATATTTTAATGAACTGAGATCAATTAAAGAATCAGGGGATGAAAGACTTCTACACTTCAAAAATAAGCCTTAACAACAACATCCACTTCTCTGAAAAAGACCAATTTTCAACCAATAACAGATATTGAGATAGGTGATGTTCTTACGTTATCGAAATATCAGTAATTTGATTTTAGGGGATTGATACGTTCAAGGTTTGTAGCCTTACAGTATATAAATAATTTACGAATCGATATTAAAACTTCTCAGGACAAATTTAAAAATCAACTATTTAAATCCTTGAGAATAACTCTTTAGCCAATCATATACTTGTAAAAGGCAATGTTTGTGTGTGTGTGTGTGTGTGTGTGTAGATTATTGGTAGTATATGTGTTGTGTGTGTTATGTGTGTGTGTGTGTGTTGTGTGTGTGTGTGTGAATGTGTGTGTGTGTGGCGTGTGTGTGTGTGTGCAGCCACGATGTAGACGAATCTATGCACACAGCGCATGAAATTTGGCTTTTCACAGATAGTCTTAATGGTGACAGAATGCACTTCAGGAAAATTTTAAAAATTTAATCTAGAAAATTTTTTATTTAATAGTTTTTGTGTTGTTTGGGTGATTTTTCGCACTAATTTCTCAATAGAATGGTTTCAGATTACTGTCGGGAATATATACACCATCGAAAGGAGCACGCGATTTCCGTTTCTAATGAAGTTAGTTTTGAAAATTTCTAATAATTTGCTGAATTTTAAAAAAAATTTTGAAAATAGTCACTTTATGGTAATTTATTACAGTTTTCCTTAGGAAATTCTCGCATCCGCACTTAAACTATCATTTTCAATATTTTTCCAACTTATAACTGCTAACGGTTTCTGTCAAATTAAAACAAAACCATTAAAATCTTTTCCCGTTTTCTTTAAATTAATTTTTTCCCTGAAAGAGTACAAACAGTGTTTTTTCTAGCGACCGTTCCCAACGGACCTCCTCCAGAGATCTCCGACTCATTGTCGTTTCATTGCTGGTTACGTGACCTTCCTTTTCGGCAATCTGTATTGCTTTCGCGTTCTACGAGGAAATGATTTATTACTCGATGACTTAATATTTTTTAATAACTTAACATTTCATTCCTTTCATACTTTGCTTGCGTTTAATAAATATCAGATTGTAATTTTTACATTTTTTGGATTTAATACGTCGAGGAGGAAAGAAATGGACAAACTCAATATAATATATATATTTCTGTTTGATTTTTTTAAAACTTTCATTTATATATTGTATGTGGTCTTTTTTTTATTTTTTTGAATTCCTGATTGAGCAAAACCGTCCTGTACTTAGTAATGTAATAGATGAGAAAATATTTCCACCTAAAATCTGGTAGAAACAAAAGCGTAAGTGCTGGGAAATATTCTAGTAAACCAATTTTAATCACACTTAATATTTCTAAGAAAAAAAATTCCTTTCTTTCTATAAACATTCTGGCTCATTTTTCTCATCGCATTGTTTTCCAACTCCAATATCCGATTTTCTTTGAGCTCCAGATATTTGATAAAAAAAATTCTTTCTATATTTTATAACACTTATAAAACGTGCTTTAAAATTCTTTTATTTTTTATTATGTTTTTACTTTTTGATCATTAATTTTAATTCATTTTTTTAATCATTGTAGACTCTTGTCTCCACTCTTTCTCAAATTCACTTCCAGATGGCACGTCCATACTGAGTCAAAACTGAATAAAAAAGCTATTAATTGATAAACTCTGAAAATATAAAAAAGATAGTTTTGTCATCTGGAACCACACAATATCTCAACACATCATATTGAACAAATTGATTGAAAAATCCTCCACAAACATGAAACAAATCATGCCTAGAGGCGGAAACTTCTTTTTCCGTTTTTATGTCAGTTCAAAAGCAGATTGTTCATTCTGTAAGTATATTTTCTTGAACAACCATGGATTAAAGCATTCTTAATATTTCAGGAACATAATTGACGACAAAGATCAGTTCACGCGCTTTGGAAGCTAGTTTTCTTACCTGAAGCTAAAAGATCAAAAGAATTCCGCATTTGGACGGTTTAACAAAAGCGATAGAGAAAACAATTTTATCTTGAAGGGAGAATAACTATTACGAGAAAATCAAAATTTCATAGCTAATGGCTGAAAAACGCGTTAACAGGCATTTCACATGTAATCCAAAACCGGGATTTTTGGTGAACACGAGAAAGAAAAGCAATCGTCAAGGTCAAGACCTGATGCTAGAGGATTCGAACGTGATTCCAACCAGACAAATTCCAGTTACTCATGCGCCGATTCCCATTTGAGACCTCAGACGATGCTACAGGTACATAAAGGATATGACTAAATTGGGACCCCCTTCGAGGTGGGAATCAAAATCCACTGGTGGGGGGGGGAATAGTGGGGATCGAAGAGACGGCGATAGGGAGAGGCGATCGCTCCTCCCTACAGACAACACTTTGAAACCTCTAGTGAATGGCGTGCCTTAAAATGTGCGGGGCAAAAGAAGGGCTTAGGCAAATGGCATGCTATCAAGCAGATGGGCGCTTTAAATATAAGGCTCTTGCGTCATTGGAAAAAAAGAGGAAACTCACGTTCCCCTGGAATCGGTGAGGAGTCCAGTGTGAGGCGTGGCCAGTTCACTCCATTGCGGAGCCGTGGCGTTCTGACCGGACCTTGCCAGAGCGGAGAAGGCCTGAGAAGAACTGCCTTTCCAGAGCAGGCAGATTAGCCAAGATTCAGCTAAAAAGGAAAAAATTCTCATTAAATGACTGCTTCGTCTATGAAATCTCACTAAAAATCATTTATTATATGTGGAGGAAATTGCACTCTGTATCTCCTCAAATGATGTTAATTGGTTTTACACCCAGAGGGACGACAGAACAAGGCAGAATCCATCCAAGGACACCGAAACGCCAAACCAAAGAACTCGTATAGAAATATTGCATATTCTGCAGCTATTAAATATTCCTTGCTTGCTGCACCAATTCGGATACAAAACTCATTCTGCAATTCAGTAGACTATTTGCCAGTGTTGTAATACAATTGCTATTTTCGTCATCCTTTTGAGTGTGGTTGTTTCTTTTTACTTTCTCGTGCAGAAATTGCAAAGAAAGTATTGAATCGATCAAAAATTCAGACTCGAGATTTCGACGAATCTCACTTTTAGACCTCCCAGGTCCACGAAACATAGTTTGAATCATGTCTGTCTGTGTGATAATCTCGAAACTACTTAGAGGCTACGGGGATGAAATTTGGTACGTGGCCTTAAACATAATTTGTGGGTTTCTATCAAATTTTGGACAAAATCCTCACTGGGAGTCTGTCTGTCTGTATGTCCACGGTCCATTACGAACACTATAACTCAAAGCTTGAATAGCTAGACGGATAAATTTGTTAGTTTTATCGTCATGTGAGGTCCGTATAGTAAATTTGGGCCAAATCCGTCAAAGGGTTGACTGTCTGTCGGCCTGTATAATTTACTAATGAAAAATCCACTATCTCCACGCGCACGCTTACGGAAACAATCGTCTGTGCTCACTGAAAAGAGCGAATTACGTCAGTTGTCCTTGAGACTGGCAAGATTGAAACGTCGATAGATGCGTTTAATCCAGTACGTCTCTTTGCATTTCTTACCTAGATATTTTTTCAATCACTATAATGAAAAAACCTTCGATATGCTGGATTCTGGATACAGTGGGTTCAATTTTTTTTAGCCCTCGGGGAAGGAGAACGGCACCTTTTGGGAAAGTATACGAAAGTTGGAGAACACTCCCGCTGGTTTTTTAATGTGTTTTGTTATGATTTTCTTTTACTTCAGTATATTCTACGTTTTCTTCTGATTTCTGTTTGTTGCTTATTCTGAATAGACTGTCAGTGAAAACTTCATATTGTTTTGAAAATTATTTTGTAAATAAAAAGAGTAATAAAAGCAGTTAAGAGTAATTATAAATGTTTATTTTAAGTATTTTAAAAACTTTGATTTCCTTTTACTTTATTTGATTTGCAAAATTTAAACCTTAATTAAATACAAAAAAAACTTTCTTTGATGTTTTTCCAATTTTAGATAAGTATATGTTCTTCTAAACAATCAAGTCTTATTAGGAAAATGTGATTTTCTTACATTTGTTTTATAAAAAACTTTTTAATTTTGTCCTATTTCTTCTATATTTATCAATCGAAAGTCTTAAGATTCACTAAATGTATTTCTATGAGACGTAAAAGCGCTAGGAAAACATCTAGTATTAGCTTGAATGGAATGGTCATGAGAGAGAAATCTGAAGTGTTTTCCTGCAGAGCATATTCCCCCAGGCACCAGGTAGCGCTGCGAGTCGTTGGTTAACATTACGCAATGAGGTCCTTCTTCACGCTTGCAATACATTCTTTGGCTGCAGCGAAACGCATTCTCCGTCTGTCTGGGGTTCTCACGCTTCTTCCCCCTGCAGTCCAGTGCAGAAGAACCTGTTTCATAGGCTCCCTGGGAGCAAAACCGGATGCGGTTGCAGCTATGTAATTTTAAAATAACTTCTGTTACCTAACGGTTTTACTCTTTTATACTAATATCCTTTAGTTCTAATTTTCTGTAAGCAAATGTTAATTACAGAATATGATCTCCTTCTAAAACTCTTTTCTTAATAAACTGTAAATATTCTTATTGTATTATATAGATTGTGTTTCAATAACAGTTTAGCTTTGTTTGACATGGAGACCTTTTCTCATTTTAGTATTCATACATTAGCATACTGCCAGGTCTTCGACCCCCATTACACGTATGGGTAGGGAGCAGGATTTTGCCAGTACTTAAGAAGAGAAAGAGAGAGGGTGTAAATCAAAAAGGTTATACAGGGGTGTCTCAAAAGTCCGTTTACGAACCGGTCAAATGTATAGAAACAAGTAAATTTGACAATGGTGTCGCAAACGAAAAGGTGAACCACTGCAGGGAGCCAGTGAACAAAGCGAAAGAAAATGATACACAAGATAAAATTGTTCAACTCAGATCGTATGGAATACAAATTCACAATAGAACAACAACACAGTTTCATAAAAAAATAACCTTTTAAGACGTACGGAACCTGACAGATACGATAACGGCTGGTAGCTTGATGCTGGCGCTATTAGTTCTCTTTTCTAGCGGACAAATACTGAATTACGCTCTACTATTCAAGAAAAAGAAACTTTTATAGCGTGGAGATGTTGCTGTTGAATTCAGTGGGTGTGTGAAGATTTATTTGTTTTAAGACGTCAACTCTCTAATGTACGGTTGATTTTAAACCATTCTTATTTAATAATCACTACAGTTATAAAAACTATATTTAGTAAAGCTTATTATACGTTTACTAAGGATTTATGCCCTAGCAAACAATAAAGATTTAGTAAAATACTCTTGCGGTTCTATTTCGTTTTTATAATGTGAAGATTCCAGAACAGCTGCTAAAATCGGCCCCGCCAAAGTATTCATCTCGCCCTGTCGGCAAAACTCCATAAGAGAATTCGTACAAAGAGCTTCTTTTCACTCCATATCTGGTGATAATTGGTACACAAAACCTTTTCGGAAACTCCCAATTAAGAAGGAGTGATGGATGTCCCTTCTCAGTTGAACTGAGACGAGACCATCCACAGACGATACCGCTAATAGCCAAGACTGTCACTGGACATAAACCAACCACTTGGTGAGGTCCACCAAGACCTCATTGGTGGACCTCACGAATTGGGGCGGAAATCTTAACATGTTTGGCGGACCTCGTCCCTTGGAAAACGAGATTTAAGCTGCGGCAAAAAAGAAAAGAGAGAGTTGATTTTCGATCGGTGGTCATTTATTGATCAGATTCCGATCATAGCGTCGTGTTTCGAGTGCTGGATCTTCGTATCGGTTTTAGAAATAACTGGGTCCCATGCGGCCAGTTGTGTAGCTGAGAGAAGCAGAGTTAAGAAGCTGTACGCTTCGCTTTAACTGTTTTAGGAGAGCATAACTCTCGTATCTGAACTGTTCGAGTTTATTCGAGATGAGCGGATGCTCATGAATTTTCAATTATTGAACATTCAATAGATTTCAGTAGAGCCGTTGCTCCAAGTGACTGTTATTTCTTATTGTTCTGTTTATTGCAGAGGCTGTCTCAAACACCATCCTGTAAATTTACTCACGTCTGTAATATTCTGTACATAAATTATTGCTAATTTTGTAATCTATAATAACCAAGAGTAACTTTAAAATAAAATTATTAGATTTGATACTAGTTTAGCTGTTGATTCACGCTACCCGTGGTCTCACGACGTCACAGCTAAATAAATACTAGTTATCTAAAATTATGGTGGCAGCTGGTAGTGGATGGGAGACGTAAATGCCCTACTGAAGAAATCTTGATGCTACTACGGATTCTGTTGTGAGAAGAAGACGCATATGCTGCTCAGCCAAGATTGATGAGCAGCCTGATCTAGTGAGTCCCCGACCGAGACCTGACTTCAAGCCGGATGCTACTGGAGGAAGTGATCTTCTGCGCGACGGAAAAGCCACAACAAACCCTGGAAGTTAGCCCTTGCTAGAAAACTACGCCACATCGAGTCGGAAGTGTCCTCTGCTGAACCTGCGAGAATCTACAGCGTCAAATGGGTGAGCTCGACTTCAATCTTTTCGATAATTGAGGCTATTAAATGTTTTATAAAAATTTATAATTCCTTTAAGAGAATTTAATTGAGTTTAAGATTGTTTGGAAAACTTCAAACAAAACCTGCAATTAGAACTTTTGAGAAAAATTAATCTGCAATGCTTAGAGTTAAATTTCTTATGTGTGAAGTTAAAAGGAGAAATTTGAAAAGTGAACGAGAGGCATATTTTTTCCCTAGGCTTGTTAGAATTGTTGTAGAGTTATTAGTGAAATTACTTTCCTAAAATAATAGTCCCCTAAGTTAAAGTGGTAGAAATCGAAGTAAATATTTGCTGTGTTTAAATTTGAATTGTGTATTTTGAGGGATTGTATTTATTGTGCATTGTGTATTTTGGGGATTGTATTTATTGTGCATTGTGTATTTTGTGGATTGTATTTATTGTGCATTGTGTATTTTGGAGGATTGTGTTTATTGTGCATTGTCTATCGTAGTGGGAAAATTGTATTTGATATTTGAGTTCGAGTAATTAGGCACAAGTTAAAATGGCTGATTTACTAAACTATTCTAGAGCGGATTTAATTCTTTTGGCAAGAGAATGTGAGGTTGATATTGCGAGTACCGATGGGACAAGAACCATCATTAAGAAAATTAAAGAATCGCTAGATGTTGATAATGATTCCGCGCTCGCGCAAATTAAAGTGTTAAGTAACGATAGAGTAGAGACAGAGAGGACCGCAAAGTGGAATCAGCAGTTTAAATTCTAGCTTTAGAGAAAAGAAAGTTGCGACCTCATTAAAAAGTGTAATGCACAAATTTGATATGGAGAATTCGGATATGACCTTATATCTAAAGGAATCCAGAAATAAATGTTTAAACTAAAGAAATGCAAATGAATAGTAAGAAGAGTTCCGAGTCAGTGGCGCAACACCACAGCACACACCCCAACTCGGAGCCACAGCGGCTCCCTGTCGGTTGGGCAGGTGTGTGTGAAACTTTATTCGGAAGAAATTTTGATTGATAAAGAATTGCAAAATAATAAAATATATGTTCAACACAATAATAAAGAAAACACATTAATAAGAATAATAGATAATAATATAATAAGGAAAACTTAAACAATATGCATTAATTAAAAGATTAAAAAAAGATTAGATTTATGTCAAATTCCTTACACAGCTTAAATTCATTAGTACAAAAAAAATTCTAACACAAACCTAAACTCACACAATATCAAAAATGATAAAGTTTCTTTTTTTAAATAAGATAATAAAAGAAAAAATATAAAGTGGATACAACAAAAAATTTGATTTGACCCAAAATTTGATACGGGCCAACATTCATGATGATAAAACTGTGTACCGAACTTTATCCATCTACCTATTTAAGTTTTTGAGTTATAGTGTTCACATGAAAGCGGACAGACAGACTTCCCGTGGACAGATTTTATTCAAAATTTGAAAGAAACCTAAAAATTATCCGTCAAGATTGCATACCAAATTTCTGTAGTTCTAATAGTGTTCCAGTTATCGTGTTCACAGACAGAGACACAGACAGACAGACATAATTCCAAAATTGTGTTTTTGGGACTCGGGTAGGTCTAAAACGTGGAGATTCGTCAACATCTCGAGTTCGAATTCAAAATTTGCATTTACTTTTTTCTTTTTTTCGAAATTTCAAAAAGGAAGAAAATGCTCAATTTTTTTTCAGCAAATAAAGGAAATTTCCGAATTTTTTTAGCATCGGATGTTAACAAGCGACCGCACGTTCCCACCAGATTGTGAAAAAATTCAGAAACATTCTCTATTGTTTATTTATTTAAAGAAAAGCTCGCTACAGAGAGAACTCCGTTCACAGAGTGCAATGAACAACAAACACACAAAGAACACAAGCCACAATGAGAGAATCACAAAGGTAAATTATAAAAAGCATTTGAAAAAAAAGTTGAATGCAGAGAATATCAAAGTTCAAAACACAAAACCATACAAATTTTGCAAACGTATAAATGATTTAAAACGAAAACACGCAATAACAAAAGAAATTAAAGACACTCCAGGATTCCAAAAGTCGCATACCGTCATATTAATAAAATAAAAACACAGTTTATTTTTAATTTAAAACATTAAATAAAAAAAAACATTTCAAAAAAGCAAGGATTAAAAAGCCAAATATACACAAAAACCAAATCGTGAAAAACACATCAGGAGTTTTAAAGTTTGAAGAAGAGAATGCACACAAGAGATAAAAATCAATTGCAGAGCACAAAAATTGATCAGAGACCCATGTAAAAACACCAAAAAAAAAAAAGATTTTATTGGTGGCGAAAAATTGAGTATTTTCATCCTCTTCGAAATTTCAAAAAGTTGAGGTAGATGGTGTTGCTTGTGTAGCGACGAAATGCCATAGAATTATTCATTGATGGCCGGAAAGATAGAGGCACGATATTTCGAACAGAAAGACAGATATAAACTTACAATTCCTGCAGTTGTGCGTTGTATCTGGGGAGGGTGAACTTCCGTTATTGCTGTACACCGACCGCTCTTGTAAGGCAACCAGTAGAGGGGATCTTGATCGGCTTCGGCGCATGCTCCTCGGAAACTGCATCTGTTGAACACTTACAGGAATCAGATGGCAACATGGATTAATGCTCTCTTAAGCTCACGGGAATAATTTTTTCAACATAAATTTGACGAAAAAGTGGTTTTAAATATTCGTTCCTTTTATAATTGGGGCTGTCCATAAATGATGTCACACTTTTTTCCAATATTTTTGACCCCCACCCCTTTGTCACAAAGTGTCACACTTCACCATACCCCTCCCTCCCCCTTGTCACATGTCACACTATATTACATAAACATACACTTGCAGATCAGAAACAAAGCACTACGTTATGGATCATATTTCAAATTTTATTTTTAAACTTTAACTGTGTGTTTCAATGACATTCGCGAGCATAACGATAATAATGATTATACGTGTACTTATTTTGTATGAAATAAGATTAAGGTTTACAACAAAAAACCTAATTAATATACAACAGTAATAAAATATTAATATAAAAGAGCAATTGAAAACAGTAGTGTCTTGGAATTTGAAATGGAATTTGATATATTTTGCTTTAAATCCTATCTTTACTTCATGAACACAAAATACTCTTAAACAGATTGAATTTTTTAAAAAAAAAAGCGCTTCAATAAGATCAACCTGTTTGTGCCACTACCAGTTCTACCACTCACCCAGGTGGGGCGACGTATCTTTTGTTGGACATTTCAAGGGTGTGACAGTGGGAGGTTTTCTTCTAATGGTGAAGAATTTCTGCTGTTACCATATTCTCAGAACCTACCCTGAACGCTTTTTTCAAAAAGAAAGGAATATAAGTGAAAAAAATCACATGAAAGTTGTTTTAGCCCCGATTAAAAAATACCCTCAATTTCTGGTAGTTTCAAAATAGCTTCAAAATTTAATCTGCTGATTTTAAATGTTTTTATTTTAACCAAAGTGTATGATGTCACACTTTTTGTTACCCCCTCCCCTCCCCTTGTCACAAACTGTCACAATTTCACGAACCCCTCCCCCCTCCAAGCGTGACATCATTTGTGGACGGCCCCTTTAATCAATGGCAGCACGTGTCAAGCGTTCGGTGGATAATGCGGCCATTTTATTTTCAAGTCAGACTCGGGAAGTAGTTGTTTGCAATGCGAAGAAGAAAAGAGTAAGTGTGTTTAATCAATTATTTACCAATTAATTTGCTTGCATTTAATAAATATGTGAATAAATACAATTATAAGAATACGAAGACGGGCTATCTCAGATCTGATTGTCAAAGATTCACAAACGAAAGTTGCTGAAAAAAATCTCGTGTAGATTGCTAGAGTGCTGAAGAAAGTCAACCAGCGGGAGTGGTCTCCCATAAACTTTCTCGTATACTTCCCGAAAAAGGCGCTGTTTTCCCTCCCCCCGCGTGGATAAAAAAAAAAACCGAACCTACCGTAACCCAGGATACAATGACTGTCAGAAAATATTTAGGTAAAAAATCAAATTTAAAGAGATGCGTTCCGAATAAATGCGTACCGATTTCTACTCTTTCTTGGCTCAAGGACAATCTTTTCGCGTGCACAGATTGCTACCAAGTACGCCTGCGCATGGAGAAACGGATGAAAACAAAAGCGCCAATCAGGAGTCAATAAATATCGTGCACAGAAGATTGCGTCAAGTACGCATACGCGTGGAGACGGCGGATTCATTGGAGATGCGATTATACGGACCGACAGACAGTCAACCCTTTGACGGATTTGGACCAAAATTTTATACGGACCTACATTCATGACGATAAAACTGTGTTCGAAATTTTGTCCATCTAGCTATTCAAATTTTTGAGTTATAGCGTTCGCATGACTTCTGACATACAGACAGACTTCCCTTTAACGGATTTTGTCCAAAATTTGATAGAAACGTAAAAATTATGTTTAAAGACCACGTACCAAATTTCATCCCCGTAGCTCTAATAGCTTTCGAGTTATCGTGTTCACAGACATACAGACACACAGACAGACATAATTCCAAAATTGTGTTTTTCGGACTCGGGGATGTCTAAAACGTGGAGATTCGTCAAATTTCGAGTTCGAATTTTTTGACGATTACAATACTTTCTCTTTGTATACTTCGTATACGAGAAAGTAAAAAATGAGACTTAAGCATTCATGTCAACGTTCAAACTTTGCAAGCAAATTAAACAAAATACAGATTGTATTTTGTTAAAAATAAATAAATAAATAAGCTTAAGAATATTACTTGTTTTCCAAAGAGCACCATCCGCAGTAGGGGTCGTTGGCACCCAAGCAATCCCTGCACATCTTAAACAGGTGGCATTCCTGCACATTGACCATCGTCACCTGCGAAAAGGCGATCCGACTCATCTAAACAACTGAATGATTTTGATTAAGTTGTAAAGGTAGCAAAAATAAAATAAATAAATAAACCTGCAACTTGAACCAACTAGCAGAACACTAGATGGATCTTTCTCCGGAAGGTAAACCAAAATGGAGTGTTTGCCTGGTTGTTACATTGTTACATCCACTGCTTTAGTTTCCTACTTTTCATCGTCACTTCAGAGATCGCATAAATAATTGTCTGAGAGGGCATTGTTCTCGAACCAGGACTCGACAGTCCTCGCAAACTATGTATTAAGAGTATTTAGATTGTATAAAACGAGATAAGTAATTTTTAAAAGCTTAAATTTTACTTTTTTTTTTACTTGCTAGATACAAAAAAAAACTCCCGCGAAAGTGGCCCGCAATTAAACATTTTTTAAAAATTTCGATTGGTCTTAATATCTGCTGCCTAAAAACGACTTGTATTACGACTAAATGAAAAACAATAAAAAAATTCTGATTTGGAACTTGGGGGAGAATGGGGGGGAGATCAAAGCTCACAGGCCAGTGCAGGGTTTAATCAGGCCCTGCTCGTGCCTATGTTTAAAATCACGTCTCCGTCAGAAAACTGAATTCACGGCCTTGAGACCACAATGTCTCGTGATTTGTAAGCGGTATTTTCAGAGTAGTCTATTTTTTGTGTTTTCAATTGATTTATAAAGAGCCATGAACTCTAACTTATTAAAAATTAAATCAAGTATCGTTTAAATATAAGAACGTCATTCTTAGGATTTTTTTTCACGTTTTCGAATTCGCTTAAAAATCAGCACGTTCTAATTTCTTCGGAGTTGGTTGATTGGCTCAAAAGTCGTCAGCCCTGGCAAACTTTCAACTAGAGTATTTAGATCCTTTTAAAGTTTTAGAATCTGTTCAAAAAGTTTTGAAATTATTTTAACATTTTGTTTAAAATTACTTAAAAATTCAAATCTCTTCATAAGCGAAATACCTAAAATAACTCTCGTGAAGGTAAATGCTTTGTTATTTCAGTTTGTCAAAATATTTGCTTCTTACAAACTGCTTCTGTAGAGATTAATTTAAAATGACGCACATACATCCCACCACAATAGGTGAAAGTACGTGAGAAAATTTAATGAATGATAATTTTTTCAGTGTATTAAAATAATTTTTATATGCATTCATATATTTGGGCGTCACCGGAAAATGCCATGCACGGAAATGGTTTCTTGAATGCCTTTTTTTTTCAATTGGAAAGAGAGATCCCTGCTTTGTAGCAGTGCTGATCTATTTTTAAGTTTAGCAATGAAATATAGCTACGCACAAACAACAAATCTCACTAAGACTGTAGCAAAGTAAAAAAGAAACAAGTAATATAAAAAAAAATTAAGTCAATTCCTACTTCGATCTACACGCTTCGTCACTGACAAAAATACATGAAAAAATGACGCTTTCGTGAACATACCAGAAAACAAAGAATATTAGGTCTAGAATCTGGCAAACCTAGCTCCATCTATTGAGAAAAATTCGAACCAAACCGACTCAGGGCGACATATGCTTTCTCCCATAGAAACTAAAATTAATTAATTAAATTTAATTAATATTTGAAAAACTGTAGTAACATCAAGTGTCATCCACTACAAGTTTTAAAAAATGTATTTGAACTTGAGTGGATGAATAAAAAGTATTTTATTAACGATTGAAAATTTGAACAAGATATAT